>JAHBCN010020360.1:0-15170 GCA_019359885.1 Listronotus oregonensis
ACCGCGGATTGGAATCAGCGATCCCAAAAACCCCGAAAGACGATTTCCAAGGTAAAATTTTAATTTTAAAAATTTCCTTTTTCTGTAACTTTAGGGGTGGTTTTAATGGTGCAACCACCCTACTTGATTTTGTACCGCAGATTCCTAATCAGCGGCCCAAAACCTCAAAAGACGATTTCGGGGTAAAATTTTATTTTTAAAAATTCCTTTTTTTAAATTTTAGGATTGGTTTTAAATTAAATTGGCAACCACCCTACTTAATTTTTGAACGGATTCGTAATCAGCGGCCCAAAACCCCTAGAGGATTTTCTAGGTAAAATTTTGAATTTTTAAAATTTTTTCATTTTGTAACTTTAGGGGTGGTTTTAATGGGTGCAACCACCCTCTATTTGAAAGATTCGTAATCAGTGACCCCGAAAACCCCCGAGAGACGATTTCCGAGGTAAAATTTTTAATTTTAAAAACAACAGTTTTACTACTGGAGATTATTTGGGGGTGGGAAAACTACCCTAGTTTTTTTATTTTTCATTACAAGGCAGATGTTAGTGGTGATGCATATTCCTGAGGGTCTACAGAATACGTACAAACAAAAAATTTTAAAATCGGAGCTGTTTATCAACTTTTTCACATTTTACAGTATTTTCCGGCTTATTTACTGGGCTATAATTGCCAGCAGTCAATTTTTTTTTCGCAACATCCAACTATAATAAATAGCGAATCTAAAAAACATTTTTTTTATTACAATTGGGGAAACTTGGGGAAAATTTGTATTTGTTTATTTTAAATGTTAATAAATAACATGATAATAAACAAATAATTTTTTAAATGTTTTACTGTTTTGAAAATATTAATATTAAATAACAAATCCTAAAAATTTCATTGAATTTTCTTTATCGTTTTTTTTTGCTATTGATTTTTTAATTAAAAGTCCGTAAAATTTTTATTGGAAATAAATTGTTTTTAAAATGAAAATTTTGAAAAACTGTTTGGGATATAAACCTAAATTTCATGATCGACTGAAAAATGGGGAGGTCCACATGCAATTAAAAACAGATTAGGCCTGGTCTACAGAGCCAATATCAATATTTGGGAACTAACTTTCATATCACCTTTAATGGTATTACAGTTCTATAGGTCTTAAAAGGTGAATGAATGACAGTGAAAGTCATTTTACACTGTTTCTTATTGCCGATAACTCTGATACTATAGGTACATAAGGTACATCATATAAAAAAAAAGAAAGATTTTTCAGCCCATATTAAACACTTTTTAAACTCTTACGGATTTGACTTTATAATAAGCATCACTGTGCGGCAGTCCAGCCTGCCTAAATCACTCTTAAGTACGTATGTCTTTGCTAGGTACTCCCACAGCTCCGAAAATGCACGATTGGTTATAACGTATAACGCTGTAACGGTGTAAAGGGTTTTGGAAAGTTATACTTCTGCTTATTAACTGCATGCAAAAAATTTATTTCGGATTTGTTATATGTAATTTGGCAGTGTTTTATGCGGTTTGCAAATGACTTGGAAAATTTATCGATAATTAAATTTATTATATTTGCAATAGATTTATTGATAATGCCATTTTTGTATTTTCGTTAACAATACGTCGTTTGTTTTTAAATATTTAGGATCCAGTAATGTATTGTGTTTTAAAAATGACTCAACTATTAAATGTATTTCTTAATTTTGTCTGATATGCAAGAAATCCATGGTAAAAATAGTGGCTTTATTACCCAATAAATTATT
Source organism: Listronotus oregonensis (assembly GCA_019359885.1). NCBI lineage: Eukaryota > Metazoa > Arthropoda > Insecta > Coleoptera > Curculionidae > Listronotus > Listronotus oregonensis. Next base: position 1,752 of record JAHBCN010020360.1, read on the forward strand.
TATCCGGTCAGGTTATCCCGAATATTAGGGATACCCTTGCATAAATTCCCAAGAAGCTGAACATTTTCGTGGACGTTAGGGATACCATTATAATGAAGTTGTGAAAAGTCCCCATCGATCCCATGTGTGCAAAAAATTTTATACAAGGTCAAAGTTTGCGAAAATGAGTTTTCTGGAATTTTTGACGAAACGGTTAGTTTTATAATAAAAATAACTTAGACACAAATTAAAGATCATATAATTGTCTACAGAAATTATTCCCACACTTTTTTCCCTAAAACTTTTCGATTTTGGAAAACCTTAAAATTTAAGGTTTATTCCCTATACTATGCACATGTTTCCATGCCACCTGTGAGGTAGTGTACTTGACGCATTTTTTTAACATGGTTTCCCCAGCCTACTCCTCGGTCTATTTTATTAAATCTTAGTGTAATAAAAGGATTTTCATTTAATATCCATGATACCCATTATGTGAAGCGTAATATTACCGTCTAATGTATTTACATTTATATCAGCATTGTCTGCAACATATTGAATAAACGTGCCACTTTTTTGTGGTAAGATATGAGGTGGACGATGAAAAACTGTTGCTGCCTCGCACATCATAGTTTCATTATAAGATGCGCACATATAGTCTGTCTCAAAGTATACCGTGTAAGCTCTTGCCTTCATTTATGGATTATACCTGCCCACAGCAATAAAACTGAGGATCGGTAGGTATTGAAGGACAGAACATTAGGGACGGACTTTAATAATATAAAGATTTATAATTTATTGTTAATTTAGATAAGTATAATTTTAAAATTACATTAAAAAATTAAATATATGCAAAGTTTTAATAAATTTATAACTGCATTATCTATACATAATTACATTTTTAATCTAAATATCTAAATCTAATTTTGTTTCACTATCAGAATCATCATTGAGATTAATTACAATAGGATTTATGTTGTTTTGGATAGAAATGTAAGAGTCCTCAATTTTTATAATGTGCTGTAGTACATTTTTTCAGCTCTCAACTGGTTTGTTAGTAATTACATTTTTTATCAAATTTATAACACTGGGACTTAAAGTAGGTGTAACATTTTCTGCTCTGATCTTTGATTTTACTTGGTTCCACAAATGCTCTATGGGGTTAAATATACAGTGATACGGAGGAAGCCGTAAGACAGTATGCCCAGCCTGTTCAGCCAAATTATCATATACATACATTTTAATGGCATATAAATTTAGGACTTCCAAAAGTTGCGTTTTTTTTTGTAACTGAATTTAAAATAAATATCATTTTCGAACAAATATTCCTGGATTTCAGTTTTTGAACTTGATGAAGCTGGTGCTTTGTGTAGCAGATGGCTGTGGTAGCTTGCGTTATTCATGACAATAACACTGTTGTTTGAAATATTTTTCAAAAGATAATTTTGAAACCAGTTTTCAAAAAGTTCTGCACTTGTATCCTTATGATAATCCATGCTAGAATCCTTAATATTCTTTGCAGACAACAGCAAGCAGATTGGGACAAATCCGTCTTCTGAACCAGCGTGTATTATGGTAATGCGTTTTCCTTTATTTGAAGGTTCTTTCGTCTGACAGTTTTGACTGGAATCAACCCATCCTTGGATACTGTGTGTATCGAACCATGTTTCATCAAGGTAAATTATGGATCTATTTTCTAACCTATATCTTTTAATTTCTTGAAGGTAATTAAATCTCCAAGTGCGTAATCTGTGCGATTCCATTACTACTTGTCTTTTGTCTATTTTGCGGTATTTAAATCCCATTTTACAAACAACTCTATGAAAGGTGGCACGGCTAATATTTATATTGGTTACGTCTTCGTCTAGCTTCCTTTTCAGTTTATCCATGGTAGGAATAATTCCTCTTTCATAAAGACAATATATTTTCCTTCTTATTAGGTCCTGATCACTATTGTCTATACGGTGAGATTAACAATCACTACGTTTTTTTCTTTTGATCAATTCTTCACTAATAATAATATCCCTTATCGATGATATTGGAGTTTTTGTAAGTAGACAGGTTTCTTTTAAAGCTTCTTGTTTAACTAGACCTCTTCTGATTAAAGTTTGTGTGTGCCTTAAAACGTCTCATACAAATTTTTTCGTACTTTGGTATGTGCCCATCTTATAATGAAACTATGATGTACGAGGCAGCAACAGTTTTTCATCATCCAGCTCATATCTTACCACCAGAAAGTGGCACGTTTATTCAATATGTTGCAGACAATGCTGATATTAAATAATGTACATACATTAGACGCTTCACATAATGAGTATCATAGATATTGAATGAGAAGACCTTTTTTCTACTAGCATTTAGACCGTGGAGTAGGCCTACCGGGGAAACCACGTTAAAAAAACACGTCAAGTACACTACCTCACAGGTGGTGTGGAAACGTGTCCATAGTATAGGATTAAGCTTCAGTAAATTTTAGAATTGCTTTGTTCGCAGAAATGGTAAATTTTAGGCAAAAAAAGGTGGGGACAATTCTTGTAGACCATTAAATAATCTACAATTTTTGTTATTTTTATCATAAAACTAACCGTTTCGAAAAAAACCAAAAACTCATTTTGCAAACATTGACTTTGTATAAAAATTTTTGCACACATGGGATCGATGGGGACTTTTCACAACTTCATTATAATGGTATTCTGAACACAGCTTCTTGGGAAATTATGCAAGGGTGAATGTCTATTTTGACCGGATAATATAGGATTATTAATAATACTTTATTAGATATAGTTCTTTTCTAGAATGGAATTCACGAATGGTCCAAGAACTTTATCATTGGTGGCAGCGTCTATATAGGTTGTGGACTATTCTTCATACTATTCGGCACGTCAGAAATGCAACCATGGAATGAAAAAGTAGAAGAAAAAGGTAAAGGAGAGGAACTGTCATTTAAAGAAGTTATTGAGCAAGAAAATGACAAAAACCAAGAACCAAATGAAACCACGAAACTTAATGCCTAATGAATGAGTAAATATAGGTGCAAATTATTTTGACTCGTTTTACATATCTTTAGGAAAAATTGTCGGTAAAGAAATAAAATGAACAATATAAAGGACAAAACCAAATAATAAAGTTAAACCAGGATATTTATTCCAAAAATGTCTCTATGTGTATGTGTGTATTGGATCAGTATATCTAAGCTGCCAAATTTTGTTGTAATACTAAAACAAAACATTATAAAAATAAAATAATGCTACAAGTTTGCTATATATTTTTTATTAATATACAGGGTCTTTATTAATGTCCGTAAACCACGTGTTGGGGGTTGCCTATTCAGAGGTTGCAAAAAATGTAATAAAGTATCCCTAGAAATATTCATTGGCAGCGTCTATGCATTTTTAAATGTCAAAAACATTTGTTTTTTCTTTAAGGTTAGAAAATGTACAATTTATTATTTTTTCAAGTAATCGTCATTTAAACCAAGTTATTACAGCTCTTTTGAATAGTTTTGCATGCATTTAGTTTTAAGTCTGTTGTTTGTCAATAATTTAATTTGATGGATTTAGGTAGGAAAAATGTTGGGTTTAACAAAGATCTGTCATAATTTTTATTATATCTTTGGATTTTCATTAATTTAAACTTAATAGGAAAATTCAAGTCACGTTAACTCGAAGTTTACACAGTTTGTTTAAATTAATTAAATTATAACTACTTGACTTAGATTTATTTGTACATTGGTAATAAGTTACACTACATAAGTGTTTTTACACGTCAATTATTACATAATAAAAGAATTTAGGATAAATAATACATGCTAAAAGAAATTGAAATAAAAGAATCTACAAAAAATTTTAATTATTTAAACATTTATACAGTAATCATAAATCAAGTTTCGATAAAGGTATGTCGATTCTCCGTGACCCAAGCTCGGTAGTTCTGACTATTAACATAACTCGACAAATGAAACCAAGCTTTATCAGAGAAAAAAGTACGGTCCAAAACATCCTTATTGTTAAGAATTTAAATAAAACAATTGGCAAAACTGCACCCTCTTTGGAAAATTTGGTGGAAGGAGTTCTTGCAATACTGTGACCTTATATGGATGCATTTTCAATTTTTTGGTTAGTGCTTAATGGCAAGTAACAACAGACATTCCTAAAAAAATGTTTGGCACTGGTAACATAAAATTCAATGTTTATTTAAAATAGTAACCTTACCGCTCTGAGTAGACAACTTCGAACTTGATTTGCTAGGACTGTGCTCCATTCGGGCACGTATATCATTAAGAACAGATAGGCATTCTTACTTAACAAGATTGTCAGCAAACCTTTCGCTAAACTGTTCCATGCAGCTTTGGAGAGAATATGACCAAGTTCCATCTTCATAACGAGTTGCGCTTCTAAAATGTGCCATTATTAGAGTTCGACCGCTGTTAGAATGACACCGATACGTCACGGTTTTATACGGGTTTGCTATAAGAGACCGTGACGTATCGGTGTCATTCTAACAGCGTTCGGAGTCTACAAACGCATATTGTTCCGCGGACCACATTTTAAACGTTTTCTAAACGAAAAAAACAGTTTTATTTACGTAACCTCAATAACAAAAACACATGTAACTTACGTTTAAAACATAAAATATGCTAAGTAGACCCCAAAAGAACTTTTTAAAGCTTGTAAGGTTCGTTTTTAAAAATAATTTAATCAAAAAAATTTAAAAATTTTCCAAAAAAACTATCCAAAAATCAAATACCGGCAACGCAAACAATGACCAAGTCTGTCAGTAGTGTCAGTCAAGTCAATGTTAAACAGAGCTGGTAAATGGTCACATAAAAAAAATAAATGAAGGCAAAATTTGGGAATTTTTTTCTAACTTAGCAACATTGTTAATAAGAAAGAAACCAAGCAGTGGAGCCACTATTACAAACCAAAATCGCGTGGTCACGTGGTTTACGGACATTAATGAGGGCACAGTACTTTAAATTCCCCTTGAGATTTAAAGGACCGACTTACACCGGGTGACACACGATGCTTTTACCCCTCCCAGTTTTTATCATGGTTTTTAAGGTATAGGTGTCTTTAAAAATTTAACATTGAAATAAAAGCATAAATTATTTTTTGGCGTTATCTTAACCTTAAAATCACTTCCAGTCTAACCGGAAGTACCATTGACTGAAAACAAAGTACGGTCATTATTGCTGCTTTAAAAAATCACTTTTACTTAGTAAGCTAGAAAAACCAAAAAATTTGCTGTTTTATGGTTTTTCTAGCAAGTGTGATATTTTATATTTTTTAATAATAAATTACATACATTTCGTAATTTTAATTTTAATGTAATTGACATAAAAAAAATTAAGATTTAAAAAACATCTATATTTATATATATATATATAGTTCCCAGGATGAGCGAATTTATACGTAAAAAGACAAAATTTTGGAGTTGAAATTTACCGTTTGGCATGTCTTAAAAAATAAAATTTAGCATATTTTTATTTTTAAAATCAAGCATGCCTTGATACAAGCATTTTTTAAATTTTATGAGTAGGTAAAGTGTATTTCTAGGCAAGATTTAAAAAAGTTTATAAGAAAAATTTTTAGAATGCAAAATTATGCCCGAATACCGGATTTCATAACCATAGTACTTTGTTTTTTACGTTTAAATTATTTACTTATTATAATATATGAATAAAAAATTAATTGGTAAACAAAACGTAAAAATCAAAGTAGGCCTATGGTTATGAAATTCGGTATTCGGGCATAATTTTGCATTCTAAACCTTTTTCTTATAAACTTTTTATATCTTGCCTAGAAATACTACTTTACCTACTCATAAAATTTAAAAAATGCTCGCAGGCATGCTTGATTTTTAAAAATAAAAATATGCTAAATTTTATTTTTTAATCAAGCAGGGCTGGATGAAAGGTCAAATTTCAACCCCAAAATTTTTTGTCATTTTTACGTATAAATTCGCTCATCCTGGGACAATTATATATATATATATATATATATATATATATATATATATATATATATATATATATATATATATATATATATATATATATATATATATATATATATATATATATATATATATATATATATATATATATATATATATATATAATAATAATAATAATAATAATAATATTAATAATAACTTTATTCATGTTTACAACCACAATAAAGGTTTTACATACGTCACATATAATTACATACATTGGCAAACTAAAATTTATATGTAAAAGTAAAATATGTATAAATAAAACATAAAATCTACCACAAAGACAACTACACTAGTTACTTAAACAGTTTATAAAACTCGTCAAAAGAGTAGCAAGCACTACTTAGCAGGACCTGCTTTAATTTGACCTTAAAAAGTTTTAACGGCAAATCTTTGATTTTTTCGGGCAGATGATTAAAAAATATTGGACCATAGTAGTTTAGTGCGTTACGATTCTCTCTACCTCGTAAAAGGTATTTGTAAATTGCTTCTCCCCCCTTTTATTATGAGAATGTATATTAAAACGCTGTAAGTATTCATTTAAATTTGATTTAACATGTAGAAGTGCATACAAGATATATAAACATGGAAGAGTTAATATTTTTTGCTTTATAAAATACTCCCTTACATCATCTCGAAAACTTAGCCCTAACATAACTCTTAAAACCCGGCGTTGTAAACCAAAAAGACGGCTGGTATGACATGAGTGACCCCATGCAAGAATAGCATAGGTGCAAGTACTTTCAAACAGTGCATAATAAGCTGTTTTTATCACTGAATTAGAGACTTCGCCCACAAGATTTCTTATTAAAAAGACGGTTCTTGTTAAACTTGAAGCTAGTTGATGTATATGTTGGTCCCATGTTAATTTAGGATCCATAAGAACACCCAAAAACCTAACGTTTACCGGATTATTTACATTTGAAAGATCACACAAAGAAAATATCATTTGGCACGTTTTACTCTCGTTCAGTTTTAATTTGTTTGCGCAGAACCATTCTGCAGCTCTAGAAACCTCGCTCTGCATGTTATGTTGAAGAATATCCAAGTGTCTTTTATATATATATATATATATATATATATATATATATATATATATATATATATATATATATATATATATATATATATATATATATATATATAGATATATATATATAAACACCCCTTCTTTATTTTACGATTAAATTCCACACTAAAATCCCTGTTTAATGCCATATCAGGACATAATCTTGTTTACCTCCAAGATGGCATCCTGAGCTTACATTCGTGCCAAATCAGTAGTAGGCTGTGGAAACTGAGAGTAGGTTCATTTTCATGTTAGGCCTACTTTCTATATTTTTTAATTTGGTAAATGTCTCGAAAGTTGCCCCCTCTCCGATTTTGACCAAATTTAGTATACGGGGGTTTTTTGGGGCGCTGATTACGAATCTGAAAAAATATTTTTTCGGCAACTTTCGTTTTCGAGATATTCATCATCAAAGTTGAAAATCAAACTAACCTTATTTACACTATCCCTCCTTCTTTTTGCACAGAATTGTTTTTTTTTGTACTAAATTGGCACACAATATTTCACAAACACCTTTTAAAAACTTGTGTTATATTTATTTTACACCTTTTTTCATTTAATTGCAAACCTCTACTTTCACACGACGCAACGTGGCCGCAACCATGTATACACTAGGCATTTATGAACAAATATGGCTGCCTTTGAACTTAAAAGTTCGCAATTTAATGGGAAGAAGGTGTAAAATAAATAAAAAAACAAGGTTTTAAAAGTTGTTTATAAAATATTGTGTGCCACTTTAGTGTAAAAATCAAGAATTGTGTACAAAAAGAAGGGAGAATATAGTGAAAATGAAGTTAGTTTCATTTTCAACTTTGATAATAAATATATCGAAAACAAAATGTTGCCAAAAAAAAAATTTCAGATTCGTAATCAGCGCCCCAAAAAACCTCCGTATACCAAATTTGGTCAAAATCGGAGAGGAGGCAACTTTCGAGACAATTACCTTTAATTTTATTCCTGAAAACATATTAAATAAGAAAAACCTCTATTTTAGAAACACTAAATATTGACATTGCGAAATGTATGTAATTTGTCAAAGAAAAATACAGAATATCACTAACAGTAAAAGTCAAATAGGTGATTTTTTGGCTTTTACAGCCTATTAAGCAAAAAATACTTTTTAAAACAGAACTAATGGTAGTACTATGTTTTCCTAAAAGTAAAAAGATATATTTTTAAAAAGAGAGTTTTATTGAGAATTTATATATAGAAAAAAATAGTGGGAACCTATAGTATTCAGAATAAGAAATGGATGGTATCTCTGGTTAACCCGGAAGTAAATTTGAAGTTGTGATAGTGTCAAAAAATATTATTTTTTTTTAAAGAAAGGAAAATAACAACCTATGTCACACGACATAATTTTTGACCCTTTCAGTATGGGATGTTCCTAAATGGAAATTTTACAACAATAAAACTAAAAAAATTGACATTTGATAATAAGATTACTTAAACATTTTTGTGAAGTTATCCTAAATAGTTTTAATGATCGATAGATTCCCGAGAAACCAAATTTAGGATTTCTGTAGGTAGGTAAGAAAGCTTTCTGAAAATCATGTTTATAAATACTTTTGGTAATTGTCTCGAAAGTTGCCTCTTCTTTGATTTTGACCAAATTTGGTGTACGTGGATTTTTTGGGGCGCTGATTACGAATCTCAAACTAAGGCAGCTTTTGAGACAATTACCATACTTTTTATCCTATTTTGATGTGTAAAATAATCCCTGGAAACGTAAGCTTATTCTAGGCACCCAGTAAAGGTTAGAATATACATAGCTCTTTTCAAGTTTCATTTGTTAGGTGTTATATTCTACGGTTAACATGTGCAACTATAAAAACCCCAACAAAAACAATGGTTTAATAATGAAGCACAAATTACCTTTTGTCAAATGTGTCAAAAAATTCTGGACATGACAAATGGCAAATATTAAAAGTACTATAATTAATACATACAATATAAAGGTTTAACCTCATCCAAACTTAATATTAAATACATTAAACTAAAATGGGTAAGTAAAAAAATTAAGTTTGATATTTCTGTCTATCTAATCTATTTTTTAATTTTTAAGGATTTAAAGAATGTTGTGCAAAAATACCCGTAAGAAATTATATCGTACTAATGGTTTTTCTGACAACTTACATAAACTATACTACACGAAGTAATATGTCTATCAGCTTGCCAGCTATGGTAAAATTAGGTAAAAAAGAAATAATTCCTGAATGTAAACGAGATGAAGTAAAAGCTAAGAATACTACAGTTAAACAAGATGATGTAAGTAGATAATTATATTCTGATAAAAGGTAATTAGATTTTATTGAAATCCAGTCTTACCAATTGGGAATCTCATACAGTGTAGTCTCGAAATATATGCAAGACTTGCTTCACTTAAATCATAGTTTAAAGAATATACATTATATAAGTTGGGTCACCTGCATATAAACCTTTGATGTTTTGACTTCAAAGACACCGTGCGGCGTCTCCGCCGATCGCGAACCAACAAAAAAGTTTTAGGGGATATTTGTGTAAACAATACCAATTTATTCAAGCGTTTCCCCTGATCGGGATTGTCGGGGAACGGGGAGTAGATTTTTTATAATTTGAATAATTATTACGATATTATAAGCATAATGTTGATAATATTTGTTTTTGGTCATTAAAGGCACTCTAAATAAATGTTAAATTGTTGTCTCTATTATTTTTTAATAATTATACCTAAACTACAAATCGGGGTAGATATCTACCCCGGGTAAATTTTGATACGTAAATAATAATAAGTAAAATCGTAACCGTACTTTTGAATATTTTGCATATTTGTTAAATTTATCTTTATTGTTTTATATTTTCTTGAAGACCAATACTTTATGGATATTAATTTGATTTTTCCATTGATCGGATTCTTAATTTTTGTGAAATTTTGAAGTCCCAACTAGATATACTTTTTTAGCAAAATATCACGATGATGTATTTTTTCTTAAAGCCAAATGTGTCCTCTGTGAAACACCGTTTGAAATTCGGAGATGGGTTGTTTAGAAAAATAGGTATACATTTTTGTTTGTTAAATGACGGTTTGACTGTTTTTAAGTACTTATAGCTATTTAAACAATTTTTAACCAACTAAATCTTGATTAAATATAATTTGCTCTTCACCATTCTCTTGAGCATAAAAAAATGCAAAAATTCGAGTACTTATAAATCCGATTACTGCTTTCAGAACGATTTTAAGAGCAAAAATCTCGTTGAGTAAATGTTTACCCCGGTTTGTACTTTACAGGTAAAAAAATGGGTTTAGAGTTCTAAGTTTATTTTATTATTACAGATGAACTAACAAATATTTATCTAGCTATCTATCCATCTATCTATTGTATAATGTAAAGTGAAATAGACATTTATTGTAACCATCTAAAACGGTCGACCAGACTTTCACGGATAATTAATGGGTCACTAGCAAAATATGTAGACATGCACAACAATTGTTATTTGTGTATTAGGAGCGCAAAATAAAATATTGCAGCTGTTTTCTATTTTGATAGTACACAAAGGGCGAAGGCCTAAATATCAACGTACATGTCTTAAGAGTGGTAAGAAAAAGTCTATTGACACGAGACCTAAATACTTGGTGGTGGTGGTTTGTGTGATTTGGTGATAGTAGGTTCCACCGTCTGAACACTCTAGTGATGAAGGAACTAACAAGGTGGAAAATTCGGGACCTCTCAAGCTAGACTGTAAAAGAATGCATAAAAACGACACTACGTGTCGCTCTATTGGGAGCTGTCACTGGTGGCACTATACTGGCCAACTTCTTAAAGCAGAAGCCGTAAAAATATCTATAAAAAGCGGTAGGCGAGAGAAGAAGGCTTTTCTGTAAGCATGAAATCATTAATAGGATGAATAGCCCTCCTTTCAATGAAATCAAGAATGCTAAGAGCTGTGGGAGACGCCATTCCCCAGACATGCGAACAATACTCTAAAGATGGTCTAATTATACATTAGAAGGTACATATAGGTAATTTTACTTACGTTTTTAATAGAAGAAAGGTTAAAATATACCCTCCCTAGCAAGTTCACTGGGAAACCTACAGATGGAATCGCATATGAATCAATGCGGCTCCTAAAAGGCTTTGAAAAATCCTCGTTTTTAAAATGCAAAGCCCAAACTCCAATACGGTTCTGACATTGTTTCAGCGTATAATTAGCAAATTTGTGGAACTTAGTGAATCACAAAGCACTTTACCAAGCTCGACATTTAAAAGTTTCATATATTTTTAATACAAATACCAATTAAAATAGCCTAACATATATAATTTATATTAATATGATCCTTTAGGCATCTAAAAAACCAAATATTGCCTTTTATTCTACTTTCACAATTATCCACTAAAACAAATATTATTACCACACGTATTCCACAACTCTTTAGGGACACCATGTACCAAAGCACACGGTTACAGCAAAACAATTTCTGGCGCACTGCGGCCCAGTCGGCTTCACACCATAGACTGGTACGAATATATTGGACAGGCGGGGATAAGACGGGTGCGTTTTGAGAGCCGCAACGAGTGACGCGACTCATATATTGTATAATCTTTAAACTATGCCTAAATATTTCACTGGTTGTTCAAAGACTGTGTGTCGTGGCGTCAACAAAATTGTGTTCAATTTTAAGCAACCAAGGGTTCACTCAGAACTAGCACCATTAATTAACACATTAAATATATTTAGCTATTTTTTAAATCACCGTAATAATGTTTTATCCCTAAAATAAAATATCTTATTACTATATCAAATCCCAAAAAAAAAATTTTTATGCCAAATTTATTGTTGGAAGATTTATGTACCCAGATTTATAACAGCTCGTATTCTAAATACTCACAACATTAAAAGTCTTGGACCCCACGGGTATTACGTAATTTATATCCTTTTTAAATAAAATAGTAAATTTTTTTTTAAATTATGTTTATTTGTAAAGTTATTTTTTCCAATAACAATATTGTTAAAAAATGTAAACAATTTTTTCAACAACATAAGAAATAAATATTGCATTTCTTAGGTAAATTCATTACAAAAACAATTGACAAAACATTTTTTTGTCCAAGACGAACATCAATCAATAGTCAGTATGACCTTCTCTGTTTCTCAGTAGCATATTGACACGAGTATGCATTGAAACAATCAAGCGGTTGATCGTTTCTTGAGGAATATTGTTCCATTACTTTTCTGCCGCTGCAACTAACTCTTCCGCATTTTGGGGTGAGTTAATGCGGTTGTGAACCACTCTAGAGACAAAATCCCACATGTTTTCAATCGGATTCATATCCAGCGAGTTAGCTGGCCAGTCTAGCCGGCTGATATGTCCTTGTTCAAGTGCCTCATGAACTGTTCTTGCGCGATTTGGCCGGGCGTTGTCGTCCATGAAGATGAAATTCTCGCCCAAGATAAATAATGGGCCTGATGACACTTTTAATATAAACTCGACTTGTCATATTCTGAGGTATAGCAATTAATGGCGTTCGGCGATTGAACACGATTCCTCCCCAACACATTACTGTCCCTCCTTCATAGGGAGCAACCTCTTGAGAAAAAAGTCTCCCTTGACGACCTGGCTCTCGCCAGACTCTTTGCCTGTTGTCATCACTCTGCAGTCCAATTCTGGTTTCATCTGTAAATAAGACCCATCGCCACTGCCGCAAAAGCCATTCCCTATGTTCTCGCGCCCAATGTAAGCGGGCAGCTCGGTGTCGTGGATGTAGTGTAGGTACCCTTAAAGGCCTTCTTGCACGAAGATTTGCTATATGCATTCTTCTTCTAACTGTAAAGGACGATATAATACGACGGCAAAACTTACCTTGAAAGTGAGCTCTAAGGGCTGGAGCTGAAGCAGTTCGATGTCTACGGGCATATTGAACCAAATATCGATCCTCCCGTTCATGTCTTATTCGAGGTCGACCACTACGTGGTCTTCTTTCAACTGTCCCAAATTCTTTGTACCTTTGGACTATTCGCACAATTGACGATCTTGGAATGTTTAACATCCTGTGTATATGATGATTGGAATGTCCAGCATCATGCAGAGCAACAATTCTTGCCCTATCAAAACCATTTCACGTCCCGGCATTATTTTAAAAGAAAATTATGAAATTTACTTTGCTAAATATTCAATAAAACTGACCAACATGTTTTAAAAATTTATAAAGAATCAAAAATATTTTATCTGTCAATATTTTTCATCTTGTTTATTTACCAAATACCTCATCTTTTTTGCCTAGCAACAAAAACGCAATAAACATACAGCAAATAGATTATATACGGGGGGTCCAAGACTTTTAATGTTGTGTGTAAATAAATAAGTACTGTAAATTATGCACACCAAATTTCTTTTTATT
>JAHBCN010020361.1:0-15144 GCA_019359885.1 Listronotus oregonensis
GGTCAAACTTTAATTTTAAAGCAATTACCCTTAACCAATGCAGCTGACATTTTCCATATATGTTTAGTTTGGACGGCAATGCGTGGTTAGCTAAGTGAGTGACATAACTCTACACCCAATATGGCGGAACGCCCTATTGGGTCTAGAGTGAACTAGCTATTTTTTATGCACTCTAATGATACCTATGGGTATCATGGGTATCATATGGGTATGGGTATCATATGGGTTTTTTAAGAAAAATACGAAAAATAAAAAGACCTCACTCTAAATCCAATATGACAGACTCCCAAAGGGGGTGGAATATGTTTTTTTTGCACCCCCATGATATGGATATCAAATGAAACGCGATAACTAAAAATAAAAAATAAATAAATATTAAAAAGCATTTATAAAAACCAGCTTCTATTTACATGTACTAAAAAAAGAAAATGAATTTTAAATTAAATCAAACCCATCAATTTTTTACATTACACAATTTATATGATATAAAAGCTTGTGGCGAGATTTTATAAAAAAACATATTTTTTTTTAGAATTACTTATGTCAAGGTCAAGTTAGGTACATATTGTATTCTTGTTTCTCTCTTGTTCTACCCAGTCACTCTTTTTTATGTGAAATAATCTAAACTTAACTTATGACTAGGTAGGTAATTTTTCTGGTACTAAGGAAAATGTTTTTTATATTTAAAATATGTTAACAAAATATTTTCATCTTAATTTTTTTGTTGCACTCTGTATATTTATTATTCCAAAGATACTAAATGGCTTACGATATTTTCGTTTCGATCGGTGAGAAGATAGGATGTCTTTTGGAAGCGTCAAGTCATTATTTTCTTTAAACATATATGCATGGGAGATTAGGAATGTTTATATTGAAAATATAATCAAAATATTCACCTACCTGTGTACAAATTAAGATGTTTAACGGTGACATTTTTTTAAAATTAAGTGTTTGAGTACATATAGTGTGGTAAACTGAGAGCAAACGTAAATAATGTGTATATTATTTGGTCTTTTTTAGCGGCGTAGAGTGTTTTCATTTATATTTTGACACTCACAACGATAACTAGAAAAGATAGAAAAAATCTTTTTGTGTAAAAGTTTTATAGTTTTTTCTATTATTTTTTGAGCATAACAAAAGAAACAAATGAACATCAAAAAGTTAGGAAAAATGAGTGAGTTAACTTTTTTTAAATGGAACACCCTGTATATTTTTTTAAATGAAAGGTCTATTCATCCTGTTTCCAAAAATGCATAGTTTGCTGGCATTTCGTTTAGCCGTTTTGAAAATATTTTGGTTTTTAATTAAAAATTCAATTGATATTAAAAATCAACATTGCCTGGGAAAACACATAATTTATTATAAACCTGAAAAATCTAAAAAAGCAGAAATTTTTAACGTAACTTTCACCATTTTGTCTTAGTATGTTTATGTTTTCTGGCCTTTTATAATAAATTTAATTTTTAAAGAAATCCCACAAAAATAGAGTCAGAGGGTTTAAATTGGGTCTATTGGGCGGCAATTTAAGAGTGCCATACTTTCCTATCCAAAAAACCCTATTTCTCGTTGAGATACTAAGTTAAAAAAAAACGTATGAACAAATTAAATCGTTTGTTTTTTAAGGCAATGCAGATTTTAACTATCAATTAAATTTTTAATTATAAACTTAAATATTTTCAAAATGGATAAACAACTAGCATTTTGAAAAGAAGAAAAATATATTTTTAAAAAGGGGATGGATAGACCTTTCATTCTAAATAAAAATATACAGGGTATCCCATTAAAAAAAGTTAACTCATTCATTTTTCTAAACTTTTTGTGTTCATTTGTTTATTTCGTAATGCTCAAAATATATTAAATAAAAAACTATAATACTATACTCCAGACTGGGTGTGACTGGCTCAAGAATAAAAAATCACACCTCAAGGTACAAAAAAAAAATATTTTCAAATTTAATTTAAAAACAGCAATTCTGAAATTATATTGAAGCACTTTTTTAAAGCTTTTAAAAGCAAAAACGATCTATTTTTATATACATCAGTAACGCGTAGCTTTAGTGTTTAAAATAATGCGAAAACTTCTACTGTTCTAGTGCTCTTAAGGTAGTTCACTCGCGACAGTCGTAGACAAAAGTATCACCTTATAGTAAGTAAAGTCCGGCCCTTCCACAACATCTTTTATCTTCGTCTTTTTCATGCCATCCGCGCCGATCTCGCCCATCTCTTTCTAACAAAAATTGATTATTGAACGGGCCGGGATTACTTTGACTAGTACCAGTACGGATTATTATATTTTTTCCTATTTTAGTTTAATTTGTGATGCAGTATTTTAAATGGACCACAAATTTAGCGCTGTTCCAAATAAGATCGAATACGCTTTACCAAAAGTTAGAGGTTCTCAATGCTTGAAAATATTATTTTTGTCATCATACAGTTTTTGGATCCACCATGTCCTAAAATACACCTTCCAAGAGAGCGATTACGTAAAAAAAGAATAAATAGTGTACACTATCACTATTTCTTAATAACAAACAGACCTATGTAACCTTTTAAAAATCAATATCTTTTTAACAAAAGGATCAAAAAATTCAGGGTTTTTTTAAATTTTCTTATACTCCGATTTATATTGCATTAATTTTAAAAAAATATCGTAAAAACCGTTTTCGAGATATTCCGAAATGAATGCATGGCTTTCATACATGATAGATATCGATAATGTTAATTATGCACAATTTGATTGTTAATATCTCGTTTCAATTTTTTTTTTTCAATTAGATAAAAGTCACTTCTATTAACCCTATATTTCAATTTCATTTAATTCTTAAGAAACGCCGTTTTACGAGTGAATTATCTACCTTAATCATTGTTTGTTGCTTCTTAACTTATTTTTTATGCAGTTTTTTGTTGTGTTTTAATTTATATTAGTTTTTGACAAATTTGATGTCATAGTTGGATGTGCTTTAATAGTATTTTCCTAAGTAAACATTATTTTTAATCAAAGTTGTTTCTAATCGTATCTTTAGAATCAACTCTGATGATAAATATCTCTTTATTGTATTATTTATCAAAATTTCTCATGGATCAAATAAATATTGTGACCGATCGACAAAAAGTATCAATAATCAATCAGAAGTGTACACAATGGTCATTTTTATCAAGATCTCATGATTAAGTGTATTCAAGATATCGAGAAGACTCGGCCGGGCTCAAAGAGTTGCTGGTATCTATAAAGCCATTCACGGATACCGTTTTTACTGAACACAAAACTTTTGATAGGTTTTACCGCACAAGAAGTTATGTGACCTATGACACATCGTACATTTTATTAGATGTGCTTCAAGAAATATAAAATTTATTTTGTCAGTGTCTTTATTGTCAGCTAGTCAATTTCTATGACTATGGTTCATTAATTATTTACGCCAAATTTCAAGTGAGTAAACAAAAAGGGTAAAAAAAACCTTTTTAAAGTTGACGCAGAGAGACACAGGAGACAAAGCAAAACACTACTAACAACTTTCTAAACATATACCGGGTGGTGCATCATCGGAAGGGATATAGAAAATTCATGTAATTTTTAATGGGGTCAAATATTGGGTTCTCTAATTATTTTGGAAAAAAATTCTATTGAATTTTATTAAGGAGCATGCACATCTTCGTCCTTGGTAAAAACTTAAGATTTTTCGGTTACGCCGTTTGTGAGTTAGATGCAAATACGTTTTTAAAAATTGATACTTTATTATCGCCTCACATGAACAACAATAAAAATACCAGTTAGTTATGAATTAATGTTATCATTTTGAAATTTGGTGGTTTATGATAATCAAAAAATCGTACAGCGAAAAGATTAAAGTTGTATTTATGCAGACGAATTAAGTTAAGTTAAACTAAACTAAAGTACCAAATCTAAAGAACTATGGCATTTACAATAATTACATGTTTCAATAAATTATTAATACTATTGCAAATAATATGTTGGAAATAACTTTAAGATTAAAGAACATTTTCAAATATTCCTCCATTGGCTGCTAGACAATAACACATACGTTCATAAAATTGTCTTTTTACATTGGCTAGCTGGTAAATTGAAATTTTATTGCATTCTGCAGAAATAGCATTTTTTACTCTTCGAGATTAGTGTAATTTATATTTTTAAATATCTTGTTTTTTAAATAGCCCCAGAGAAAGAAGTCATTTGGCGAAATATCAGGAGACCTGGCTGGCCAATTTATGGTGTGATGTAGGCCAATAACATTTTTATTAAAATCATATTGTAAATATTCCTGATTTTCCCTGGAGGCAACATTTAAACTAGGTAAAATTTGTTTTTTGAGTAGTTCCAAATAATATTCTGCATTCAAATTTCGATTTTAAAAAACTTGGCAACTTTTTAACTGATCTGTCTGTATTAATGAATGTTCTTTCTTTAATACTACAAACAGTTTTTTTCATTAATACAAACAAATCAGTAAAAATCTTGCCTAGTTAAAGAAAAATTTGGTCTAATTTTAGTACTTATCACTATTCTAAAAGACCGATATTTTTGGATGGGAACTTGTTTTTTAATTGCATATAAATTTAGGATTGCCAAAAGTTGCTCTTTTTTGTTACTGAATTTCAGTTTTTGAACTTGATGAAGCTGGTGCTTTGTGTAGCAGACGGCTGTGGTAGCTTGCGTTATCCATGACAATAACACTGTTTGAAATCTTTTTTAAGAGATAATTTTGAAACCAGTTTTCAAAAAGTTCTGCACTTGTATCCTCATGATAATCCAAGCTAGAACCCTTAATATTATTTGCAGACAACAGCAAGCAGTTTGGGACAAATCCGTCTTCTGAACCAGCGTGTATTATGGTAATGCGTTTTCCTTTATTTGAAGGTGCTTTCTCCTGACAGTTTTTTCTTTTGTTCAATTCTTCACTAATAATAATATCCCTTATCGATGATATTGGAGTTTTTGTAAGTAGACAGTTTTCTTTTAAAGCTTCTTGTTTAATTAGTCCTATAGATTAAAGTTTTATACACATTTTTCACAACCTGTTTTGCATCTAATGACAGATGATTTCGACGCGACATGGTTATATTCTCGTAAAAAAAACAATTTTGAAACGCATAGTAAAAACGGTTATTTAACACTGCCACTAAAATATTCACATCATAATTGTCTGAATATTTTTAAATTCTCTTAAAGTAACACTTTTAAAAAGTTTTATGGCTCGAAAAGGCAGTTTAAAAAAAATGTTATGCTATACCCTTAAAACTCGAGTTATTTGCCCATCAGCCCGCCCTCTCAACGCATTTGTCATGGTACATTTTTCACTTTAGAGCTGTTTCTTAGCACGTGGACAAGGTACGCGGTAGATCATTCTCGCGCTTTGTGTCCGGCTGGTTTACGGCTACTACAAAAAGCTGGAAAGACAGAAAAAGAAGAAGAAAGGAAAGAAGACGGCGTGTGCGATTTATGTTATACTATCCGCCGACTGACTACCCACAAGCTCACAGTCGTTAAGAGGGTCGTTTTCACATTTTTAGACCTTTTGTATGGATGATTTGTGACGTCTGAGGCGACCACGCGTTTTGTTTTTAATTGTTGCCCGCAACTTGTAAAGGTATCAAGTGCCTATTTGAAAAACTATTGACTGAATTTAAAGAAAACACATATTAAAAAAAATTAAAAGATTTTTTTCGTTTGAGCTTTTTTAGTGAAGTGAATACGTGCTTTGGAAGCTACAAAACTGCTTCGGACACACATGAAAGCCTGAAATTTGTTGCTGACTAAGAATTTATGGTTTTTGAGATATTTTTGCGCACTCACTTGCCTTATAGCATATTACTAACGCGGACCTAAAGTTGCCCCGTCGCCCGTAAAAAAGAAAGGATTTTCTGTTAAAGTTAGATGATTGCCGATTGCCTGAAGTAGGAGAAAGAAAGTTTTTTTTTGTTCAGTAGTAAAGACTAACTAGTAACTAGGAATTCTATTTATTTGTTATTCTTAAATAATAGAATGTAAGAAAGATTATAGTCTAAGATCCGAGTTAGAGCGACCTTTACCCATCTGCTTTTCAAATAAAGTATATAAACAAAAGTATCGCGAAAGTATGGTTGAGGCTATGATTAATTAAAAAAGATCAAAAAAACTTTTGATACTCCCTGTATAATGTTAGTTCTTGTATTTTTATTCTAAATGACAGTACAAATATTTAACTACATTTTTTCCTTTTATTTCATAAATAAAGGCTTGGCAATTTTTTAAAATCTAGCGTAAAATAAATTGTTATATTTTAAAATAAAAAAAAAACTTCAAAGCGTTCCGACCCTGATTCTTGACCGATTTTTTGCAGGCAACCCTATACTACCGAGTCTTCAATAAAATTATATTTATTTTAGAATAAAATTTATTTGGTGAGCAGATGGGTGCAAATTACGATATTAGTACTTCATAATAATACTATAAATACTTATAGTCCGGGAGGTCACCGCAAAAAAGCTGGCCAATAAGGGACACGCATTAAACTTTTTTTTTATAATACTCTGAACTATAGTCAATTCAAAGTCTCACTTGTGGCTCGGCTCAGCGGGTTCAAATTGCTTTATTTTTTTCCTAGAAAAATTGTGAAAAATCGTTTTATTTTTTTTAATATAACTCGAAAACTATTGATTTTAGGAAAAAAGGTATATAATCAAAATTAATGGTCTAATAAAACTACGTAATTTTGTTTAATAAAATTACGTAGTTTATACAAAATAAAAATTTAATAAAATATTGTGCCATCATATCCACCATTGCCTCAAGGCACAGTTTGTTTCATTTATAGTTATTTACATTACAAGATGCGAAAGTTTACTTTTTGGTGTGAGGTGGTTTTTAAATGGCCGAGGCGAAGCCGAACCTCCGAACACTTGAAAGGCCTTTCGCATCGTGTAATGTATTATATTTTTTCTGCTACTGTTTTATGTATCGCATAATTTAATAATCATTAACATCATGTTTTAATAGAAATATCAGAGATTTTGAAATTTTACCTTTTAAAAATTAATCCATAGCAACACATTTATTGTTGACATTGTCTGTCATCAGCACTTGTCAGATTTTGAATTATTGTTAATTTATATTCCATGCTCAAGTTAACAATTTCCGTAAACAAAAATCAAGATATTTCGGAGTTCAAGAAACTAGTTGCTTTTATTAAAAGGAAAAACGGTAATTGTCTCGAAAGTTGCCTCCTCTCCGATTTTGACCAAATTTGGTATACGGAGGTTTTTGGGGCGCTGATTACGAATCTGAAAAAAAAATTTCGGCAACGTTTCGTTTTCGAGATATTCATCATCAAAGGTGAAAATCAAACTAACCTTATTTACACTATTCCTCCTTCTTTTTGCACAGAATTCTTGATTTTTACACCAAATTGGTACACAATATTTCACAAACACCTTTTAGAAACTAGTTTTTATATTAATTTTACATTTTTTTCCCATTTAATTGCAAACCTCCACTTTCACACGCCACAACGTGTAGGCAACCATGTATACACTAGGCTTTTTGTAAACAATTGTGGCTGCTGCCTTTGAACTTGACAGTTCGCAATTTAATGGAAAAAGGTGTAAAATAAATAAAAATACAAGGTTTTAAAAGGTGTTTATAAAATATTATGTACCACTTTAGTGTAACAATCAAGAATGTGTCAAAAGAAGGGGAATATAGTGAAAATTAGGTTAGTTTAATTTTAACGATGATGAATATCTCGTAAACAAACGTTGCCGATTGCAGATTCGTAATCACCCCAAAACTTTCGGATCAAATTTTTAAAATCGGAGAGGGGAACTTTGAGACAATTACCGGAAAAACGATGGTTATGAGCAAAAAAGTCAAAAATTTTAAAGAAGAAATCATAAAGTTTTTACTTAGCGGCCTGATCAAAGTTACTTAGCAATGAAAGTAATAGCCATTATGGGAGTGGCTGGGGCATGCCGGACAGACGAAATATACAGAATGAAGCTAAGTGATGTAGAAATAAGAAATGACGTGGCTATAGTAAAAATAGTGGAGTCTAAAAATAAAGTTAAAAGAAACTTTGTAGTAACCAACGATGAAGGCTCAGTTCCTTATGTCAGATTTCTACAGGAATATATTAAGCTGAGACCAGGGAATGCTCTAGATGAGCGTTTATTGTATCGTTATGAAAGAGGTAAATGTGTTAATCAAGAAATTTGGGAAAAGCACACTATTTCAAATGTTCCTAAAGAAATTGCGAATTTTTTGAAGCTTGAAGACATCATTAGATACACTGGCCATTCTTCTGAAGAACGTCCTACTTTTCCTTCCCAATGCTTCGGATGTCGATATTTTGACTTAAAAGGCATGGAGGTTGGAAGTCTTCTTCTGTTGCGGAGGGATATATTGCTGAATACTATAGTAATAAGGTAAATTTCAAAGAAAATTTTACACAAAATTTCCCCTACCAATATTTCCTCTAATGAAGTAACAGTGAAAAATATGAATATTAACGTAGTTAAAGGTGATAACGATCCCCAAAAAACCCAAATTTAAAAACTGTTAATTCAAGTATTTTTCCCCCAATTTCTTTTGCTAATTGCTCAAATTGCACAATTACTTTTAATGTTAATACCTAACCTAGTTTTTAAAATATTTTGTAATAAATTAGTTATTTTTTTTAAATAAACCCCAATATTTCCCACAAAATATTTTCTTTTTTTTTCTTATTTTTTTTTCCAGGCGCTGAAAATATTACTTTCGTAGCTAGCAACGCTTGCCCCCGGTAACACGAAGGTTTCTTTCGTTATCATTCGCGTTGCTAGGACCAAAAAAATTTTCTTATTTATACAGTAGAAAAAAAAAGAAAAAGAATTTTTTTAATCTTTTAAAGGATGGGGGTTGGTAAAACATTTTACCAAAGAAATATTTTTGGGCAAAAATTTTTTTGGGCCCAAAAACAGTTTTTTATCTTATATCTCCTTTATTACTTATTTTATTAAAAATCTGTATGAAATCTTTTTCGTAGAGCTTATGAAAAAGCATTTTTTTTGTTTTATACATTTTTTCGTAGCACTTTTAATTTTTGAGATATTTACATTTTATTTTAAACTTAAATCGTTAATATCTCAAAAACTTAAACAGCTCCAAAAACTGTTGTTCGGTAAAAATTACGTAGTTTTATTAGACCATTAATTTTAATAATATACCCTTTTTTCTTAATATCATTAGTTTTTGAGTTATGTTAAAAAAACCTATTTATTTTATTGGCCAGTTTTTTTGAGGTAGCCTCCCGAAGTATTACCTGTTCATACAACCCAATAGTTATGACCAGAAAAAGTTAGGCCATCCAACGTTTTCATATTCTTTAGGCTATATATTTTTGAATGGGATTTAATTTTTTTAGTAAGCGGATGGGTATAATTATTGAAAAAAATATAACTATGAACTACAATGTATGATAGCCTTGGCCATTATTTTTTTAGGAAACCCATTGGCGATACTTTTATTTACATATCATATTTAATAAAAAATAGTTTTCATTCAGTTAACAGATAAATGATGTACTATTATGACATTTTTTTATTTAACTTAAGTCGAAAGTGACACCTGGATGGAAAATAGATAGTCAAAAAACGTCTATTTTTTAACTAGAAAGAAATACCACATTTTGACTTGACTGACAAGTTAACAAAAAAACTCTGTGTTTTACTTTCGTAAACCAAAGAAGGAACCTACTCTACCATTTATTAGTGCTGTGAAAATGTTTTCAACACTTTAGTTGGGTGACCTGCCGAAGGTTAAGAATACATATCTGTGGAACAGTTAGATGCTCCAGATATTTGCGTGGTGCTATGTTTTTGTGAACCTAACAAGACCGCATAGATGTGCAAATCAGATGATTTTTTATAAAGAATTATCATGGTCCAGGGAGCTCCTAGGAGCCATTAAACCTACTGCGACGGGTCGCTAGAACTCTACCCAAACCTACTACGGGAATCAGAGCCGGTAATCCGGCGCATAAATTTAAAAAGTGGCAATCTTCGCCAATAAGCTGCCTTTTGCGTAAAGAAGAAAAAAATAATATCGTAATATATGATATTTGTTCCTGCCTCGAAAAGAAGTTAGTTGTAGCTAGGAAAGCCGAATCTAATGCAGCTTACCACCTATTTATTGATTCTGAATTTTTACCCAATATGTCTCACTTTAAAATATCTCGATCTTCAATATATGCTAATTCATAGATCCGGACTGTTGTTCCCTGCCGCGCGGGATCCTGGGAAAGGGTCTGGGGGGGCGCGATTTGTAATCCTTTTGGCTCTTTTTTTCCCGTTAATCCGATCATATTCCTCTGCACACTCCCTAATTAATGCCGCCGCTGCGAAAACCGATGCGGCGCAAGGCCACTTATTGCTGAAAGGGGTGCTAATAGGCCACTATAAAAGTTGTACATATTTCGGTTTATTAGATCTAAAAAGTTTATTGGATTTTTGTCTACAGCAGATTGGGGAATAGGGTAATTATTATCAAGGTACTTGAGCAATTTTTTAATACAATATAAACGAGAGTTAAGTATTTATATATATATATATATATATACCGGGTGACAACGAAATTACTACCCAGCCTTTTATTTTCTTGAATAAAAACATATAGCTTTCAAATATTAGGATGCTATAATATATCATAAGATGCTGATTTTGGATATTATAACAGGTCTCTACACTTCCGGTTTTTAAACCCGGGAAAAGACATTAACTTTGATTTTTTTTTTGGAATACCCTGTATATTTTTTTAAAATTTGGTTTTACGAATCATTTCTGATATAAAATGTATATTATGTCCTATACCTATCTGTGCTAGTTTTTTTTAAAATGGCGATTAAAAAATTCCCAAAATACCGCATATTATGCACTTTTATTTTAAAACAAAAATTTATATAAAACATTATTATTTTTAAATTTTAAATTTTTTTTTCAAAATTTATTTTGGAATAAATTCCCCTTTTTCCCGGGTTCCCGGAATCCCAAAAGATTTTTTCCCAAAAATATTACTTAAAAAAATTTTAAAAGCAACCCCCCGTATTTTTTTTAAATTTGGGGAAATTTTTCGGGTCATCCTGATAAAAAACTGTATAATATCCTTTTCCTTCTTTATTATTTTTTTTAGAAAATTTTAAGTTTCCAAACGACCCATATTATAAAATGGGGGAAACAAATAAACGTTAAAACATTTAGAAACATTTAATTTTTTTTAATTTTTAATTCAAAATTTTTTTTTTAAATAACCCCTTAAATGCAAAAATTTTTTTAAAAAATAACAAAATTCCCCCAAAAAGAGACGGCCTGAATTATTTTGGGTTATTAATTTTCTAACATTTTTTTTTTTTCCCCCCTTTTAAAAAGGTCTTTTGGACTTCCGCCTTTATTAAAAAATAATAAAAAAGGTAGGGGATAAAAATTTTTTATATCAGGAATATATAAAAAAATTTTAAAAAAAATATACAGGGTTTTTTTTTAAAAAAAGTAACTTTTTTAAAAAAAGTCAATTTTTCCCCCTTCCCCGGAACCCCCGGGGAAATTTAATTTTATGCCCCAAATTGATTTTTCCCCAAAATAATTAAATTAAAATAAAATTTTTTTTATATCATTTTTTTTTTTTCCAAAAAGAAAAATTTTGGGGGGAAGTTTAAATTTTCGCCTTTTTTTTAAAAAAATAGCAAAAGATGGTGGGGGTATAATTTAGTTTTTTATATGGGAAAAATTTTTTAAAACCCCAAAATTTTAAAAAAATACAGGGTGTTTTTAAAAAAAAACAAAGTTTTTGGTTTTTAAAAAGTGAGGGGCCCAAACTTATAATACCCCAAAAACGGAAATTTTTATAATATAATATGTAAAACAAAATTTTAAAAAACCATATTTTTTTTTTCAAAAAAGGGGGGGAGTTTTGTTGTCAAAAATTTTTTTATATTATATATATATATATATATATATATATATATATATATATATATATATATATATATATATATATATATATAAAAAGGGGGGGGGGGTTTTCGTTTTCCCCAGAAAGATACTGCAAAGTATTGATTTCCCTATTTCAGTGGATTCCAACCTTTTGTTAAAAGCCGGCCACTGAAGAAGAGCTATTAAAATTAGCATTTAAAACAATGTTTTAAATATTTATATTAATTTTAGAGAAAAATAGACAGAACAAATATAAAAACTACAGTACTACTACCTATTACACAATTAACAAATTCGATTTTTGGTCCCGATTTTTAACATTGCGATCCTTAAGCTAAACGCATGTCTTCGCTTGTATCCGCGTGTCTGTACCTGTACCAAAATATTTGAAATTACCCTTTTGCATGAACATCTATATGAAATTATTTTTTTTTACCACCTTGACCATTAAGAAACATTATTTGCAATAATTGCTATTTTGTAATTCAATCATTTCTTCCTGAATTTCTTCAAATAGCTCTATCGGATTCCACAATAAACTGTAGGTCCCGTTTGGATGATGACCCACAGTATTGCCATGAAATACAGTAATTGCATGTTTTGGTACTTTGATATTGTTAACGGAACTGGGGAAAAATGGGTTAAACATATAAAAATTTGATACCTAATTAGAACTTCGGCTTCACACCAAATTAAGAAAAAAACATTCATTTTAAAAGGATTTCAAATCATTTTCTAAATAGCTACTATTTCATCAGTATAGCATTCTCGAAAGTCGGCCAAGCTTTCTGTTCCAAGGGTCTGCAGGTGACTTTGGAGCCTTTTAAAATTTCTTTCATTATCCACATTCTTAGTGTTGATTTTGTCCATCAAATCCTCGATTTTACTTGCAAAGGTATTGACATTGCTAATTAGTTCTTTATCCCCAGAACCCAGTGGCTGTAAATTTAATTTGTTTAGATGTGAAAAATTTTTTTTACAAAAAAAGGGGTGTATAAATTTTTTTTTTTAAATTTTAAAAAATTTTAAGGCCACATAAACCCCCCCAAGGGAATTAGGGGCCCCCCAAAAATTAATAAAATTTTTTATTCATTAACAATACTTAAACATAATTAATTAAGTTTACCTCGGATAGAAATATCCTTATATTCGCAATGTTAGCATTTTCTTCTAAAGATTTGGCGATTCCATGGTTTTTTTTGCACAAACAGGTGAATCCAGTTTTTTAAGGAGATATTCATGACTAAAATTCGTATGTCCTATTCGTAATCTTGTAAGTATTACTTGGTCTTTTCGGTTTAGGTGGTTGTTATTCCAAGGTTTAACGTAGGGTTTAACTTCATTTAACTAAAGATACTGATTTGACCAATGACTCTGCCACTTGTTCTGTGTTTTGAATTTGAGGAACATTTTAGCATCATTACTTGGTACAGATTCATTGTAGCTTATATTCTGCTGTATCTGATTTTTCATTTTCCTTAATACCTATGTATGATGATATCCATATAAAGCTTACACATTTTTGGTTACTCTAAAGGTTGTGTAGAGTCTCTTTTATTTTATGTAGGAGTAGGTGTCTGGGATATAGTTGCTGAAGTCTCCGTATGTAGCTATAGTATATATCATTATGTCTTACCTTTTAATGTACTCTAGTGCTAGTTGGATTGCATATAGCTCTCCTTAATATATTGAATTCCTGTCCTGTAGTTTATAGTAGACGCATCTGAGTAGATAATTGGATTTTTTCATAGCTAGTTGATAAGAGCTTAACATTGTCCACGATTATCATGTATCCAATTTTGGAATCGTTGGATCAATAAATAAAAGTATTTCTTAATTAAAAATATTTGCGATACAATCGCCCATTCCAACATATTTTTTTTTTCACAAGCCAATCTAATTTTAATAATAACAGATTACCAAACAGTTTTTTGAAAATACGCGAATTGAGAACACTACTTTTAATGGTTTTTTTTTTTTTTGAAAAAAATTTTTGAAAAAGTTTTAAAAGGGGGATAAAATCTTTGAAAAATTTAAAATGGTGGGAATTTGTTAATTTTTGTTATTTTTCGGATGGATTTTCAGATTGTGCGTTTTTATTGAAGCGGACCACTTATGGGTTCTTAAAGACCACCTGTGGTCCGCGCACCACAGGTTAGGAACCAATGCCCGGGTTTATTCCTTTTTGACTAGTTAAGGGCTTTAAAATTCTCCTAGTTGTGAACAAACATTGCAGCATTGTATGGGATATCTCATCACAATCAAATGCAATATGTTTTATTTTCTTACCTACAGCGGACCATTTAAGACTACCTCATTTGACGAGATTTAATAAAAATTATTCATTCTCCCAGTTTATAATGCCAAATCAAAATACATCTTAATAAGATCCAACCGAAATAAAAGAAATATATAGACATTATAGTACATATAAAACACGCAGTACCATTAAAAGGGAAAAAGACAAAAAAAAATAACACAATGGCACAAACTGTGCTATAATTTGGGCCCAAAACTGACCGCTATAATAAAATTATCTTTCTTCGCTGGGAATTCGCGGGGGGGTATTTAAACATCAATGGAGGCGGGTAGAAACAAGAGGGGCCCCTCCCCCGGGGGGCCTGGTCTATCCCGAAAATCAAACGTGGAGATATAAGCCTATTAAGACGTAGTAATTAAAAGGTGTTAGGTCTGGGGAGCGACGGGTTCTTCTTTATTAGGAATCGATGAGGACAAGTGATACGTTTATGTATTTGTAGGTATGTAAAATAAGTATCTTGTATTTTGTGCTAAAATGGTACATATTTAAAAAAAAAAAATGTAGGGTAAACAATTATATTTTTGTTTTAATAATTAGGACCTGGGTGCAAAAATACAATTTTTGTTATGGTACGTTTCACAATAATTTGTCGATTTCTCGTTTTACCTGCTACTGTTAGTAAAACTCAATATACTTCTTTAAACCCTATGTAGGTCCCCGACTTAAAATTTTCTTTATTTATTATTGTACCGACTTTTTTTGGGAATTTATGTAGGCTATAAAGGCAAATTGCAGGTGTTGAATATAAAGCAAGTCTTTTCGTCTTAGTTCATCAGTCGTTTGGAGTTTTTTCAAGGTATTTTGTGTGTGTTATTGTGCATCCCAAAAAAAAACCTAAACTATTAATATTAGTAGGTATCAGGACCT
>JAHBCN010020362.1:0-15259 GCA_019359885.1 Listronotus oregonensis
GGCATGGGGTGCTTATTATTAAATGTAACAATAATTATTTTATTGGTTGCTATTTACAAAATTAAAGTTGTTATGAAAATTTAGGTAACTGCACCCCACGTTTTTTTACTACAATTAAAATATTTTTTTAATAACTTAATTTTGATTTTAATCTCATT
This sequence comes from Listronotus oregonensis, assembly GCA_019359885.1. Taxonomy (NCBI): domain Eukaryota; kingdom Metazoa; phylum Arthropoda; class Insecta; order Coleoptera; family Curculionidae; genus Listronotus; species Listronotus oregonensis. The sequence goes on from JAHBCN010020362.1 coordinate 159, forward strand.
CCAGATTAATTAGTCATAATTGATTATTGGGTTATCACTGTAACACAAACTCTTTATAATTATTATCTACTTTTTAGTTCGGTGTATATTTTTAGTTTTTTACAGACTTACATACTTCTTGAAATCCTAAATGAAACAGCATAGTTCAGTATGTATAGTACAGTCTGTTCTACGTATTTATATTTTTTGCCTTGCAACGATCGACTGGACTAATAGTCGCGATTGACCGGTTGGCCACCCCTGATATATATCTTAATTTATTTATAAATATAGGTATTTAAGACCAAAATTAATAAAAACCTTTGCTTCAAATACTTAAGAAATGGACTATTATAAAATACCTCTATATATCTAATAAAAAGCGGTATTACCTAAAAAGAATTAACAAAATGTTATCACTCAACAAACGTATTATTTTATTACTGAAATTAACCTCAATTGAAGTTTCACAGCCTTTAACAATAAAAGTACTTAAGGGTTTCCACATAATAAAGGCCCTAATGTAGGGTTTTTACGCTTTTTTCCTTTTTGTGTTCTTTGTAAATTAAAATGGGTAAAATAAGAAAATTCTGGAAAAACAACAATTCAAATTAAACGATTTTTATTGCATTACTTCCAGAAAGTACGCAAAAATTGTTTAAATGTAAAAACACATTTGTACGTATTGTACTGGTTTTTATTTCTTTTGAATTTCTTTTGTAAAATATTGTTTTGTTTTTAGGACGTATTTAGAATCTACATTTCGAAAAAAAAACTGTTTTAAAATGATAAAAACATATTCAATAAAAAACAATTTTTAAAAATGGAATTTTAATATTTTGTATTGATTTAAATAACTACAATATAATTTTTTTATTTCTTGAGACACTAAACACGGGATTTAAAGATTTGGATGAGAAGAAAAGACATATACAGGTAGCAGGTTACAAAGTCCAGATAATATTGAAATTAAGGAATAAACAAAGAAAAAGGAAAGTCCAGGTTTTTTAGATGGGCTATAAAGGGGTACATATATGTGCAACTTTATTAGAAAAATTTACGAAAGAAATAATCTCCGCTAATTCTCCGGAACAAAAAATGTCCATAAAGGAGAGACGGGTTTTGTACAACTCGCCAGTGTGAAAGGGAAGAAAGCTTTTTTGTTATAGTCAATAGGAATGAAACCAATTATGTAAAGGCATCTTATGCAATAGTAGTTTTTCTAACAAGTGCGAAAAGTAATACTGTCCCGCACGCGACTGTCATTACCCGACTCATAGGAACCTTATTAAAAAACACTTACTTTTAAACAGTTATTGTTTTGGTAACAATTAAAAAAACAAACATTTTTGAATTAGGTCTTATTACTAATATTAAATATGCAAAAATACATCTTTCATACTTTTCATTTGTTTCTTCTTGCACCAATTTAAAAATTGGGTGTATTTCTGATCGTATCTTTTCAGAATATCTTAAGTGAAGCTTTTTATTGAAATAAGCCATTATTTGACTTGCTAAAAACCTTTAAACCTTTAAAATATTTTCACCAACTTTGACGGCTTAAAACATTACTTCTAATGCCATTAAAATAATATACAACAAAATCTGGTTTAATTGTTATTTGACTTAATATTTCAAAAATTGTACAGAAAGTTTAAAATTATTTTGTTAGAAAAATTGCATATATAAAAAAAGACAAGGTAGATAATAAACATCCAAATTGGTAGGTCTTGTAAACGAAGTGATATAATTAAATTTATAATTAAGCTAATCCGATACAGTTATAGGCCTAAATATTAATAGTTAGTGTCACTTTCCCGCACAAGGTTAGAAAAGTGACACTTTTTGAATTAAAATACGTGCAAGAAAGTAGACTAATATGCACGGTCGTAGAAAAATTGTTTTTCAAAAGGGTTTAATTTGGGATACGTACAGAAAATACAAATTGGAAAGACAGAACTGTTTATGGATTAAAAGAGGTATCTTAGGATTTTTAAAGCGCCTGTGGCTATGGATAGCACGTGTTTGTTCTAATTTTAGTCATTGTCAAATGCAATTCCTGTAAGGTTAAATAACTTTTTGTATCGCAGAACATTGCCGCGCTACTAAGTAATGAATCAGTACTTGAAGACTTTTTTCGCGTAAGCAAACATAGTTGAACCCAACGAATTCTTGGATAGAAATAAAGTAAACAAAAAACCTTGTTTGGCATTAATATAATCAAGGGAAAGAAGGAAGAAGTTTTTGTAAACACACTGCACCGGCAACATTGATTAAACACACTTAATGCCATCACTATGAAAATACTAACTTTTTCAATGTTTATGGGATTGCACGATAAATAAAATTTGTATAGATCGATGGTTCTTTATTGTTAAAAATTATTTTTAAAACGAAAAAACTATTTTTGTTTATTATCTAAAGTGGCAGACAAATATATCATTCACTTTAGATGCTCATTTCGATTGCTGTTGATCGAGTTAGTTTACAAAACGTATTTTTGAATAAGACAACCTAATAAAAAGAGATAAAATATCATCGAAGTGCGGTATAATACCTGATTAAATATAATTTTTTATCAAACGAATACAGCAGCTGTCCAAATCAACCTTGTTGCCGGTGCAATCGGATTTTGAAACTGTCATATTAATAAATGTTTATATTTAAATCGATATTGCCGATATTAACACAAACACCAATATTTTTAAATAATTTTATTACATTTTTAAGATAATTTCCTGATTTTGATTTTTGAGGTCTGGCAATTTGTTTATGTTTCTTCAAAACAAAAACAACAAATCACTATACGAAACACCCTGCCTACAAACTGGCGTTGCGTTAATTCTAGTCCTTGAGTTCTTTGGTTGAAGCTTAAAGCCAATAAACTAAAGATTATTTTTGGTTGTTCAATCCTGTATTAGTTTCTATATCTAAAAACTTTGGTCCCTAAATAACTGAGATTTAAAATTAGATTAAGTTATTTTTTGACTTGGCAAGTTTCTTACTGATCCGTAAGTAATTAATGAATGTGCTTTTTTTATTGATGCAAACATTTTTTTATTTATACGAATTGATAAGTAAAACGCTTGCCAAGCCAAAAAAAGGGCTTGGTCTTATTTCTAGATCTTGATACTTTAGGAGGACGAGGTTATTAGTTAGGAGCTTGGCCCTTGTTTTACATAAAGCCCTTTCTACATCCTAAATTTTAAAACAATTATTACATCAGAAACCAAATTAAATTAGATTGGAAATTTCTAAAATTCAGTTTCAGTTTCAGGGCGTTCCGGGTAAAAATGTGCAGTTTTAAGAATGTTTCCTTTTATGTGTCCTTAAACCTACTTACATACCTTTCAAATTTCTACTTTTTTAAAAATTCCCTCATAATTTTGATGAATCAGTGAGTCACTTAGCCAGTCAGTCAGTTAGTCAGAAGTAAAATAAGCGATTTCAAAATCGAATATCTCACATAATTTTCCCAGTTTTTTCAATGGTAATTATAATATTTATTTGAATTTACACATCAAATCTTATACCTGTATGTGAAACGATAACGAAGGTATGATATGCGGGAAAATACGCTGTTGAGAGTTGGGGCCAGAACTGAGCCCTGGGGCACCCCAGTATTAATTAAATGCTAAAAAACTGACAATCTGCACTGAGCTACTGCGAGTGAATATAAAATGAAACATCTAATAACAAATTTGGTCAAAGAACCGTAGAAAAAAAGTTTGTTTAGGTATCTTTAAAAACAACTTTTAACATAACAAATTTTAAATGTGATTTTGGTAAAACTGCATTTCTCTGGTTAAAATGAAAACTAAGAAATACTCTTAATAATAAAAATTTACTTATTTTAAAATCATAAAGAAAAATAATGCTTTCTTGTATAACACTTTTCCAATATTTAAGTGCCAATAATTTCATAGATGAAGCCGACCTCGCAATATACTTTTATACGACACAAATTTTCTATTGCTTCGGGGAAATGCATCGTGCCAAAATGAACGATGCATTAAACATAAAAGACTTTTATGCTTGTAGAAAGTAAAAAATAAAGAAAGATTGGAGGTAAACAGAATTTCTTTAAAATATTAGTCCATTATTAAAAAAAGAAGGGTTTAAAAGAGTATATTTGGTTAAAAGAAACGTGGAGATGATTTATTTACTGGTTGTTGTGAAAATTTAAATCATTAAATATATTTTATTAATTAAAAAGCTTTTTTAACTATTTCTAAAAATCCTTGACACTGTTTTCAAACCTCTTTTTTAACAGGTTTTTCAAAATTCTCCTTTAAACTTTGTTGCATTACGGCAACTTTGCGACTTTGTGTTGCGAACAAGATACCAGTGCATATAGAAGGTTATGAGTGCATTAGAGTAGATAGTAGTAGCAGACATACAGGTGGTGTTCAAATGTATATAAAAAGCGATATAAAAGTTATTAAAACTGAGGGAATTACGTATGAACGAAATTATTGGTTTTTAAACATTAAAGTAAATATAAATGATAGAACTTTTAGAATAGTCTGTTTGTATCATTCACCCAGTAGTAGCGATTCATTTTTTTTTAATTTTTTTGAGAACTGGTGTAATGAGTTTGTGTGTGACGTGAGGATACCAGTCATAATTGTGGGCGATTTTAATATCAACTGGATATCAAATGTTTTTTATTCGAATAGAATTAAACAATATACACGGAAATAGGGGTTAAAACAAGGGGTATTTGAAATTACAAGAGCCAAAAATGCAGGGGGTAGTATTATAGATTTAGTTTTTCAAATATTGACGAGATACAGACAAATGTATTACACGTTCCTAGAATAAGTGATCATTATTTATTTCTCTAGATTTATCTATGTCTCAGGGTCAGCAGAGTGTTCCCTTGGTATTGGAAACGCGAGGACGACATATCGATTATAGGTTGATTGCGACTAGATTATTAAGTGTAAATTGGGATTTTTCGGCGGGATGTTAATATAAAATTTTTAAACCTGTATGAAAGTATAATGAATGTTTTTAATGAATTAGCACCTAAAAAGAAGTTAAAATTTTACCTAGATATAAGCCATGGTGGAATGATAGAACTAAAAATGCGGTGCAGTTGCGTGATAATAGTTATAAGGATTATAAATGTAATAAGTGTGAAGCCAAACATAGAATATATAAGTCAAATAGAACACTGCAGTAAAAATTATCAGAGGGAAAAATTAAGTTTTTTGAATCGAAAATAGATAATTGCAAAAATAATTCATCTGAAATGTGGGATATCCCTTAAAAAGTATTCTACCTAAAAATAAAAAATAAAAATAAGATTAAGGAAATTCAGTTTGAAAATGATGTAGTTAGTGACAAAAATTTATTGCCCGACAAATTAAATACATTTTATATCTTTAGCATAGATAATATAATTAATCAAATAGATCAATCACACTCTGGTACAGGCCGTTTGGGCTCTGATTCTTTAAATTATTTTTCAGATTTCAAGTTAATGCATAGAGAATCACTAAGGAAGACTATATTTTCATTAAAAATCAAAGTAGTCCAGATGAGTTGGATATTCCTTTGATCAAAAACGTTTATGAAAATATAGACAATCCTCTATTAAATTTAATTAATTTATCTCTAGAACAAGGTGTTGTTCCATTAGATTTAAAAATTTCCACTGTCGTGCCTGTGCAAAAAGGATAATTGTGTAGAAGCAGGAAACTTTGACCGATTAATAAGTTACCTTCAGTAGAAAAAAATATTAGAAAAAACTATATATGGCCAACTTGCTGACTTTATTGAAGCTAATAATGTAGTAATCGAAAAACAGTCAGGATTTAGATGGAATCATAGCCCTGAGACTGCACTGCAGTGTGTGCTTGATGAATGGAAGAGTGAAATAGATTGTGGTAATATGACGCTAGCAGTTTTTCTGGATTTACAACGGGCTTTTGAAACTATAGATCGTGGCACCTTGATGTCTAAATTATATAATATTGGTCTGCGAGGGACTGTCTTAAAGTGGTTTGACAGTTACTTGAAGGACAGAAGACAAAGGGTAAAATTAATGGGATATCATCCGGGAAGTTATAAACAATCATGGTGTTCCACAGGGAAGCATACTGGGACCAATACTCTTTGTGTTGTATATTAATGACATTCTGGGTGCTGTTGAGTCAGAAGGAGTAAAAATTCATCTGTTTGCGGATGATACTTTGGTTTTGTTTTGCATGGTGGTTTAGTTGGGCACTGAACAGTTTAAGAATGGAATCTGTTAAGTATTAAAAAAGTTTTGTTAATGAGAGAATTAAAAATTTTGCAGCCACTTTTTTGGGGTAAACAAACTTAAAAAATTTATCGGCGAAAGGATAAAAAAAAAAAGATAAATTTTATTATTTTGTTAACAATCAATAAATTTCTCTCTTTCTCTCTTTTTGGTAAAGCTTACAATATATAATACAATTATACTGCCACATTTTAATTATTGTGCACCTATTTTATATATGCTGGGTCAAAATGAATTAAATAGATTGCAAAATTACAAAACAGGGCAATGAGACTGATATTGTGTTGCTCTAAATATACTCCGATTAGGCTAATGCATCAGTGCTTGCGATGGTTACCAGTTTCGGAATATTTTAAATTTTGTTTTTTGGTGTTCGTATTTAAAATTAAATGGGTAATGCTCCTTCATATCTAGTTAATAAATTGACTTATAATCGTGACATACATTCATATAGTACAAGACAACAAAATAATTTTTTTATTGCCCCCAAAAATAAAAAATGTGCCAAAATCCCTTTTTTTAAAGGTTTGGATACATTTAATAAGTTGCCTCAAGATTTGAAAAATGTCAATTCATTGCAACTTTAAAAGCTCAACTTAAGACATACCTTCTAAAGAGTGCAACATTTTGTAATATGTATATTAACTGCTTGTCTTGTTTTTGTTTGTTTTCTTTTGTGTTGGGATTTGCTTTGTTGACCCCAAATTAGATTTCCCTTATTTTTTTTTGTGTATTTTTATTGTATTTTATAAATTTAATTATTTTTTAGTGATTCTATGTATTCTTGACTTTTTTATGTATTTTTATAATATGACCTATTCTTAGACTATTTTACTTTTGTTAGTTGTTATTTTTTAATTTTTATTTATTACGTTTGTGACTTACATTTTTAAATGGTTTAATGAGGCTGTGACTACCGATTTCTTTAGTTTTAATAGTTCTAAGTATGTATTGTATTTAATTTTAACTATATTCTGTTTGCCTATGTAAATTATTGATTAGCTGAAATATTAGCTAAATAAAGAATTTAATAATAATAATAATACCCAAATAGAATACAGTGTGTCCAAGAAAAAATGAACAGCATGGGGATCCGAAACGGTAAGTGATAGGTAGATACTTTAAATTTGGGGATGTTGCGTTTTATGGAGCTTAATAATATACCGTTTTAAAATTGAAGTTTTATTTTGTACTTCCAGAATTATGGCAGAAAAACTGAAATTTCCGATTTTCGTTTTTAGTTTTTTACGAGTTTTTTTCGAAAAGTTAAAAAAAATCTAAAAATACATCTCATTGAAACTTTTTGTGCTTCATCTATTGTTTAAGTCAAATTTTTTTACGACGTTTCGTTTTTTAAACCGTAATCTGCTTTATTTTTTTAAATACGGTGCTGAATCTTTTATCTAATTTTTTTGAACCTCATATTATGCCAATTATAGCCTGAGAGCTGGCAGAAATTTTTGGGTAGGTATTTGAGGCAAGCTGAAAACTTGTCATATACTTCTCCTATTAAACCCTAACACGGAACTGCAGACCTGGCTGGTGAGTAGCGGGGCTTAATTAACCTCTAAATTTAAAAAAATATATATTTTTTTTTTCCAAAAATGTATTTGAGGCAATATGCAATTTTTATATGTTATAGTTGAATGTTTAAAGAATTAAAAAAAAAGCCAGACGATTTTGTCGGGGTTTAACCTTGCCAGGCGCGTGCAAAAATGTTTTGCAAAAAACATAAAAAATGTATTTGAGGCAACTTGAAATTTTAATGGGGTATTATTATTTATAAGTTAAAAATAAGATTCTCAAAAAGACAGATCATTTTGGTGGGACTTTCCATATGCCAGGTGATCTAAAAAATGATGTATAGATGCGACTGAGTAGCGCTATACACAAGCTGCTGTAGTGTAAGAGAGAACGTTTATGGGCAGCTGTCTGCATTCTTACTTGCCGCGTTACTATTGGCTCTGGCGAGGTCGAGTTTTCAGCTTGCCTCAAATACCTACCCAAAAATTGTTGCCAGCTCTCGGGCTATTACAAAAAGGTATAACACTTAATATTAACTTAACAAATATGGAACGCCCATGTAAAAAATCATGTGCGTTCCTTGTCTAACTTATTGTCTCTTATGAAAATATGTTTATTTAACAGAAAAATATCAAGTGGTGTACATCATTGTATTTGGGATTATAACTGCTTCAAAAAAATATAATAAGCAGTTAAGGGCCGTATTTAAAAAAATGATGATGGTTTAGCGAAATTGAAACGTCGTAAGAAATTTTTGACATTAACAATAGATGAAGCGCAAAAAGTTTCAATAAGAATGTATTTTTAGATTTTTTTTAACGTTTAAAATAATTTCGTAAAAAAATAAAAAAAACCGGAAATTTCAATTTTTCCGCCATAATTCTGGAAATACAAAATATAACTTCAATTTTACAACGGTATATTATTGAGCTCCCCAATACGCTACTTTGTCAAATTTACTCACCTATCTTTTACCGTTTTGGAGATCCCCATGCTGTTTATTCTTATCTTTGGACATACTGTATATGTTCCATTTATGGCGGGTTTCATAAAAGATAACAAAATGTCAGATTCTGACAGGTTGCCTGCTAACTTGAATAACACTGACATAACGTTTTGTTAAACCATTAAACCGTTCTTAACTTTTGTGTAACTCGCCAATAATGTGGCAAATTCATGTATCAAAAAGTCCTTGTTAGGTGTTTATCAAGATGAGACCGCTTTGGCCCTGATCCCAGGTTATAAAACATAAAGTAGCCACGCTTGGGTGATAATAATAAATTACGTGAAAAAAAATAAAACACTTCCCATACACATTACATTAACGAGTGATCCCTTGAACCCTTTTTATTATTCTGTAGCTTTAAATGTATCTAAAGATATTATGTATATTCACTCAATTATATAAATAAAATTGTTAATAACGACTTCAAAAAATTTAAAGGAAATTTCAAACATATTAAAAAAAAAAATAAAAATAAATTAGCATCAGCTTGGAATAACTTACCAACAAAAATATTGTTTATACTTTCTAATTCAGCGTTAGAAGCAGTTATCTTTTTTAAATGGTGAATCCACTAAATTTTTAGAAATTTATGTCGATGATAAATTTTAAAAACATATAGAAAAAATATCTATACTTGCATTTAACATTTATGCTTAAAACTTTCTCATAAATTAGAATAATATATCATTTTGAATTTTTTTCATTTCTCTTTAATTGAATTGATTATAAGATATGACATTTTTTTGGGAAAATTCTCAGTATCTAATACATTTTAAGTTTTTGTTGCAAAAGAGTTTTTCAACTAGCGTGTGGAAAGCAGCACTTTTCCGCACGCAACTTAGTTTGGAAAGTGTCACTTTTCCGCACTAGTGTGGAAAATATTCACTTTCCACTAGTTGAAAACTAAACCCTTGCAAATTTCCACTTAAACAGGTACTTAAAATGTTTTTAATTCTGAAGTTTGACTTAGTATAATTCTATTATTGGCATAGTATTCTTTTATTTGTACAAATTAGGTCTAAAACCAACGAAATATTCACTAAAAATTAATATTGTTTTCAAAACATTCTTTCAAACATCCTGGTATTTATTAAACTTGCTTGTCAGATTTTTAGTTTTGACCGGTGCCGGTGTCCATATTATCAAAGATCAAAGTCATTAAAAGTCATCGATAATTAAAAGTGTCTTTAGTACATTCTGATCAGTATAGTCGATTTTGAATAATAACCGTTTTCCATGGGTCTTTCAGACGATAACCGAAATTACCTGAATCCATTCTCAAAGCAGCCGAAATAGCAAATTTAGATTTGTTGCCGTCCAAGTCGAGGCACAGGTACGGGAAGAATATACAGCATTTACAAGTTGGTGTGGCGAGAAAAAAAATCAAAAGTATGAAAGAAGAAGTTTTTATGGCATATTTCGCGAAACTTGCTAAAACATGTAAACCCAATACCTTATAGTCAAGGTATTCCATCATTTAAAGGTCATTAAGATCAAAAGAACATGGATTTAAGCAAATATTTTAAAGTTACATCATTTTTGAAGAAGCAAAATGTGGGATTTAGACCCAAGAGGCCAAATTTTCTCAAAAAGATGAAATAGCAAAATTTATTAATGATGCTCCAAATGATGTCTATCTAGCGATGAAGATAGCTACAATTTTCGGACTAGCTGGTGCGTGTCGTCGAGAAGAATTGATGAAAATTAGCATTGATTATTATTGACGATAAGGGGAATCTTTTAATTGTAAATATTCGAGACTCCAAAAACCATTCTAGCCGAAGTTTTGTCATTTTCGAGGAAATTGAAAATGGAAAATATCTAGCTTTGTATAGAAAGTATTCCAGTTTACGAAAGCCCGAAACACCACACAGAAGATTTTTCGTTAATTACAAAAAATTGGCTTGTACTGTCCAGTGCATAGGAATACTTTTGGCAAGGTGCTCTCTGAAATAGCTGGCTATTTAAGTCTTCCAAACCCAGAACTTTACACGGGGCATAGCTTTCGCCGTTCCTCAGCTACAAAGTTAGCTAATTCTGGTGAAGGCATAACGAATATTAAAAGACTTGGAGGTTGGATGTCATCATCTGTTGTAGAAGGCTACCTAGAAAGATCTACAAGTTTCAAGAACGACTTATTAAACAAAATATTATCCCAAAATTCATCTACCTTTGAACACAGCAAAACGCACTCAAGTCCCATTGTACCGTCTTCTAGCAAGCAACAATGTGTCTCTGTTACCTGTAACGACGACCGGTTCAATTGCACCTCAACGGCAATCTCCAACTCCGCAACTTACCCACAACTTGCCTCTGCGATTCATTTGCAAAATGCTACCAACTTTTCTTTTACGATTAATGTTGTTAATAATAATAAGTAGTAATGGTAAAAATAAATATTATCTAATGGTTATTTAGTTTCACTTTTTCCACACACTCGTAGAAAAAATGATGTACCTAACACGTACGGAAAGTGTCTTTCCCACCCTTGACGGCTTACCGCCGTCTCGTGCAAAGGTATCACTTTCCGCACTTGTTAGGTAAATAACTATTGCAGCGCTAGTGCGTAAAAGTATAACTATCTATGTTAAGACCTAATATCGTTAGGTAATTAATAAATTGGGTCACTTTTTAGTACCAATTTAAATATTTATATTTAATCTACCCCGTCGTATTTTTTTTATATAAAATTTTACGTTAAGAATTATTTTAAAGTTTTTGTACAATTTTTAAAATATTAAGCTAAATAACAATTAAACCAAACTTTGCTCTGTATTATTTTCATCATGGCAACAAAAGTAATGCTCTAAGCCATCAAAGTTTGTCAAAATATTTATAAGGCCTAAAGGTTTTTACCAAGTCAAATAATAGATTATTCCGACAAAGAGCTTCCTGAAGATATTCTGAAGGCTGCCAATGAGGTGATTATGAACCTTTTACAAAGTAAATCAACAGAAATATATGAGCAGCAATAAACCCAATTTTTACATTGCAAAAGCAAATGAAATGCATAAAAAAGAGGTATTTTGGGCATACTGAACCGGTCTCATTAATACATTAAATGGTTTTTACTAATAACACCTAATTTAAAAAAGTAATGTTTGTTTGTTATAAACTATGTTACTAAAATATTTAATATTGAAAAAGAAGTGTTTTTTAAGGGCGTCGAAGAAAAAATAATGTTCCCAACTTTAGCGAAAAGTGTCTTTCCCACACTCAAGTGCTTGCCCGAACGGGCAACGAATAGTGGGTGTGGGAAATTATTACTTACCCGTATATCAAATTTCAGTAAAATCGGCGGTGGGCCCGGTTAGTAAAAAATTACCAAAATTATTTCTAATGTAGTTTCAGATATCATAAAAAAAGTGTAAAATAAAGACATATTTTATTTTACTAGTGCCTAAAGGGCAACTTTACGGCTAAACTGTAAAATAGACAACTGTTTATAATGTAACATAAATATTTTTTGCTAACATATTTAATTCACTTACTTTACAACACTCCTGTATAAAAACTTATGCATGTTTTAGCAATAAATTTTGAAATTTAGTTTATTGCCTAGCGGGATTTATTCACGTTATAAATATTAAATAACCAATTTATTGGCAACTGCAAAATGAAAGATAGAGCCAGTTTGTTTGTGTTTTAAGCTAGATAATGAAATTATCCCAAATATGGGTTAGTGCTGATAGATAATTAAAATATTGAATGGATTTTATTAAATTCTGTGTTTGATTTTTAAATCTGACAATGAAAGTAAGCCTGTTTTTGAAAATATTTTATCTACAACTGTGCGGTAACTAAGGTTACAAACACTATTTTTAGTGTGGTAAGTGTCACTTTACCACACTAGTGTGGTAACTGTTACTTTACCGCACTAGTGCGGTAAGATCATTTATAGTAAGGACTTTTCAAAAATTGTTTATTTAAACATTGTTTAACAGTAATATCTCTCCACATAAATTACCTTACATACAGGTAATATACCTAAAAGTTAAACGTAATAGTCGAGTTGCTTACATTTCCTATATTTACGACTGCCGATTGCAATGGCTTTTTTGCGGTGGTGTCTGTTTGACAATGACTGACACCGATCGAGGTAACTGGTAGTTTAATCAAATGCTAGTGTAAAATTAAGATAAACGTCAAAGGAAAATTATTATCACACAAGAACCTGACGGTTGTAGATAATAGTATATTACATACCGAGATTGGTAAGAAGCCCATTACACACGATTTCGAAAATTACGGTACGAGCGTGAGCGAGTACGTAATTCAAAGAGTGTGTATGGGCTTACCACTCGAGTTGTGTACTATACTTTTCTACGACTTTATGTTTAGTTTTTATAAATAAAAGCAGAAGATTATGTAAACTTTAAGTAACAATACAAATAATAATACAAACATTTGCGTTGTCAAGGCGATGCTATTTGTTTCATAGCCAGCTTTACGTAAAATCTATTGAAAGTTTTCAAGATTTTGGGGGCTCGCGGCTAATGCGATTGTGGAACTGTTACGTAATATATATATTACGTAACTGCCCTTACGCACAGTTTGGCTTCTTTCAGTATAGTGTTTGTAATTAGAGATTTACTGATTAAGTAGACGGTGTGTAATTAGGTTCTTACTAATATAGGAGTAGAAAATAGTATATTACATACCGAGAGTGGTAAGAAGCCCATTACACACGATTTCGAAAATTACGGTACGAGCGTGAGCGAGTACCGTAATTCGAAAAGTGTGTAATGGGCTTACCACTCGAGTTGTGTATATACTTTTTCTACGACTTTATGTTTAGTTTTTATAAATAAAAACAGAAGATTATGTAAACTTTAAGTAACAATACAAATAATAATACAAACATTTGCGTTGTCAAGGCGATGCTATTTGTTTCATAAGCTTTACGTAAAATCTATTGAAAGTTTTCAAGATTTTGGGGCTCACGGCTAATCGATTGTGGAACTGTTACGTAATATATATATTACGTAACTGCCCTTACACACAGTTTGGCTTCTTACAGTATAGTGTTTGTAATTAGAGATTTACTGATAAAGTAGACGGTGTGTAATTAGGTTCTTACTAATATAGGAGTAGAAAAAATATTATACATAACTCGAGTGGTAAACGGTTTTAGCGCACTTAATTGAAGGCAAAACTCGCCTGCGGCGCGTTTTGCAAACTCACTTTGCGTGCGCTAAAAACCTAATATACTATTAACGTACAGTTTATGATTATTACTATTTTTGGTTTGTTAATAATCTCATCGTTCACTTTTTTGTTCAATTTTTAGTCCTGTATTTATAAATGATATGAAAAACAAGCACAAGGTAATTTTACAAGGTTTTTAAATATTATTTGATTAAAAATCCAAAAATCTTGTTATTGTTTTAAGGACCTAATTATGTTTAATGTTCCGAAAAAGTGTTATAATCCTTACCATTTACATATAAGCTAGCAAGTTTTGCAGAATAAAGAATTATTTAATTTTCTGCTCCTTATTTTTAAAAATGGCTTTAAACAGCAATAAATATATAAATAAAAAGCTTGTTTTGGTAAAGGACCTGACGGTAATTGTTAAACCGTGGCGCCACCTATTTTTCGCTATAAAAAATCGAAAAATAGAGATACTGACATGTTTTTTTTTTTCATTTTGTTCTATTTTAAGGCTCATTTTCAAATCTTTTAGAAAAATAAAAAAAAATCAGTGTTGATTTTACCACTATATAAACTAAAAGAGACACTTAAAAAATTATAAAACAAAAATAAAGCTTTCCAAATTGTCTATGTAAAAAAGTATGTAAAAAGTTTTAATAGAATAAATAATAAAAGAGATATAAACGAAAATGGAATATTGACCAAAAGTTTCAGTCCAAAATGGGGTTTTGTTTATTAATGTGATTTTTGGGCTTTTTTTATCATATATCATTTATTTTATTTATTTGAATCCCAAATCACGTTTAATTTGCGAAAAAAATATAAAAATAAAAAAAATATTTTTTATTTTTCCAGGGACCTTGAAAAATTTATGAAAATTCGATTTTCTGATTATAACTCGAAAAATATTGCATTTAAACAAAAAGGTTTTATAGATTAAAGGTCTTTTAAAATACATAGTTTATGTTATTTAAAGTTTCGTGTATCTTTTACAGTTTTTAAAATATTGACGTTTTAAATTTAAAAAAAATCGTTAAAATCTGAAATTACGCCTTTTCTCGATTGTTTGTTGGTTGACCCCAATTAACCCAATTATTCAAGGGAAAAAATTTAAAAATTTTTTTGAACCCAAAAACTTTTTTTTTATTTTAAGAAAAAAAAATGGGG
>JAHBCN010020363.1:0-15125 GCA_019359885.1 Listronotus oregonensis
ACCATGTTGGCGTTTTTAAACACTTGTACCAGCATCAGCCCAATCATTTCTCCGATACAAGGTTAAATTCCACTATATGGATAATACTTTTGGAGAAACGGAATGGAAAACATTGATAAACCAAGTTCCCGCTAGGCCATGTGTCAACGTAACCACTGTAGCAGAGGTTCCAACCATCACCGTCCGTCCAGATGAGACTTATAACACTTTAATAATTTTTATTGCCGTAGCTTGTAGTTTATTACTTACTAAACTTGTGTATAAAATTGCTAAAAGTCAATGTACAATGTGGTTTAAATAAATTAAATTAATATATATATAAAGTGTTTTATTATTTAATATTCAAAAATTGTAAGATTAATATAATAATAATAAGGCTCTTCACCCCACGCCTAAGCCCAAGGTCTACACCCTAGGCCTGATGTTTAAGCGTAGGGGACCCCCACATAGTTGGTTTGACATTTGACGTTTGATAAGTGACATTTGACGGACGCCATTTTTACTGAATATGCGCAAGAGTCTAAGATACATCTCATCCACGTAAGCAGGTTCTAAGTCACATGGTTTTGACATATGACATTTGACATTTGATCACCGCCATTTTTTTAGCGCATGCGTAATACTCTAAAATATACACGTAACCTAGCTTTTCTAAGTCACGTGGTTCGCGAAATATGACAGTTGACAGCTGACTGTTGACAGCTGACATTTGACAGGTGACAGGCGGAAATATGACAGCTGACAGTTGACAGCTGACATTTGACAGGTGACAGGCGCCATTTTTTTAACGCATGCGCAGTACTCTAAACTAAGCCTCGCCCAAGATTCCTAATTAATGTATGACGTCAAGATTTCGAGATAAACGCCTTAGCCGGATTGGGCTGCCCATGAATCGGTCTATTCTCTCTACTGTTAAGACTTTAATTTTATAAATAAGTATTTTTTTTTTAATTTATTTTTCTTTTCAATTTAAACAAAGCATTTTGGGTTAAGTAACTTAAAATTATTAAGTAGAGACTGACTATTTCCTTGAATATATCTTTTAACTTCTCATGCCCCCTTTCCAATTACTATTTTAAGAAAAAAATTCTAACATTTTTCATTTAGGTCAAGAAAACTTAAAAATTTATTTAAAAAAAGTTAATTTTTGCCTTTCTGATCTTATTTCGTAATTTGTTAGAGATACTACGGTAAATTTAAAAAAGTATACCAAATTAATTTATAAGATTTTAAGAATTGTTTAATAATTTTTCTATTATGAAGGATATTTAAAACTAACTCTCTTCTAAAGTAAAACTTTTTTAAAAAATAATTGATTTGGGCTAACCTAAAGTCTATCTTTTATTGTTTTTTGTTCCCACGAAATAGATTTAAATATAAAATAATAATTTTAGTGGATTATTTGCCTATTGTGGTTAGTTGTGGTCAGTTGTAGTAACTTGTCTAGATAAAAAGGTATATAAATATTTTTAATAAGACGAAAAATAAAGAATAATTTGATTTTAACCAAAAATTTCTGTACAAAAGGGAAAAAAAAGGTTTTATTCATGTAATTTTTGCAATTTTTTTTTTTTTAAACAATTTGTTTTATTTTCTTAATAAATATAATCGGAAAAGCAAAAATTAGATTCTTTTTAAAAAAATTATAAGTATTTCAATCAATTTTTTAGATAAAAAGATTAATTTAGTATCCTTTATTCATTTATTAGGTTTTTAGAATTGATTTCTAACTAACCATCATTAAAAGTAAACAATTTTAGAAAAATATTTTGATTTTGGATAACTTAAACACTATTTATTATTATTTTTTGTTCTCACAAGTCACTTGCTGTTAAAAAATTATAATTTTCTTGAATTGTTTGCTAATTTTTATATGGACAAGTAATAAAAACACTAAAAATTCTAGGATAAGACTTTAATTTTTTAATAAGTATTTTTTTTAATTTATTATTCTTTTCAATTTAAACAAAGCATTTTGGGTTAAGTAACTTAAAATTATTAAGCAGAGACTGACTATTTCCTTGAATATATCTTTTAACTTCTCATGCACCCTTTCAATTACTATTTTTAAAAAAAAATTCTAACATTTTTCATTTAGGTCAAGAAAACTTAAAAATTTATTAAAAAAAGTTAATTTTTGCCTTTCTGATCTTATTTCGTAATTTGTTAGAGATACTACGGTAAATTTTAAAAAGTATACCTAATTAATTTATAAGATTTTAAGAATTGTTTAATAATTTTTGTATTATGAAATATATTTAAAACTAACTCTCTTCTAAAGTGAAACTTTTTTAAAAAATAATTGATTTGGGCTAACCTAAAGTCTATCTCTTATTGTTTTTTGTTCCCACGAAATAGATTTGAATATAAAATAATAATTTTAGTGGATTATTTGCCTATTGTGGTTAGTTGTGGTCAGTTGTAGTAACTTGTCTAGATAAAAAGGTATATAAATATTTTTAATAAGACGAAAAATAAAGAATAATTTGATTTTAACCAATAATTTCTGTACAAAAGGGAAAAAAAGGTTTTACTCATGTAATTTTTGCAATTTTTTTTTGTTTTAAACAATTTGTTTTATTTTCTTAATAAATATTATCTGAAAAGCAAAAATTAGATTTTTTTAAATAAAATTATAAGTATTTTAATCAATTTTTTTAGATAAAAGATTAATTTAGTACCCTTTATTCATTTATTAGGTTTTTAGAATTGATTTCTAACTAACCATCATTAAAAGTAAACAATTTTAGAAAAATATTTTGATTTTGGATAACTTAAACACTATTTATTATTATTTTTTGTTCTCTCAAGTCACTTGCTGTTAAAAAATTATAATTTTCTTGAATTGTTTGCTAATTTTTATATGAGGTAGTAAAAAAAACACTAAACATTCTAGGATAAGACTTTAATTTTTTAAATAAGTATTTTTTTTTTAATTTATAATTTTTTTGAATTTAAACAAAGTATTTTGGGTTAAGTAACTTAAAATTATTAAGCAGAGACTGACTATGTCCTTGAATATATCTTTTAACTTCTCATGCCCCCTTTCAATTACTATTTTTAGAAAAAAATTCTAACATTTTCATTTAGGTCAAGAAAACTTAAAAATTTATTAAAAAAGTTAATTTTGCCTTTCTGATCTTATTTCGTAATTTGTTAGAGATACTACGGTAAATTTTAAAAAGTATACCTAATTAATTTATAAGATTTTAAGAATTGTTTAATAATTTTTGTATTATAAAGTATATTTAAAACTAACTCTCTTCTAAAGTGAAACTTTTTTAAAAAATAATTGATTTGGGCTAACCTAAAGTCTATCTCTTATTGTTTTTGTTCCCAGAAATAGATTTGAATATAAAATAATAATTTTAGTGGATTATTTGCCTATTGTGGTTAGTTGTGGTCAGTTGTAGTAACTTGTCTAGATAAAAGGTATATAAATATTTTTAATAAGACGAAAAATAAAGAATAATTTGATTTTAACCAATAATTTCTGTACAAAAGGGAAAAAAGGTTTTACTCATGTAATTTTTGCAATTTTTTTTTAAACAATTTGTTTTATTTTCTTAATAAATATTATCTGAAAAGCAAAAATTAGATTTTTAAATAAAATTATAAGTATTTTAATCAATTTTTAGATAAAAGATTAATTTAGTATCCTTTATTCATTTATTAGGTTTTAGAATTGATTTCAACTAACCATCATTAAAAGTAAACAATTTTAGAAAAATATTTTGATTTTGGATAACTTAAACACTATTTATTATTATTTTTGTTCTCTCAAGTCACTTGCTGTTAAAAAATTATAATTTTCTTGAATTTTTTGCTAATTTTTTTTGAGCAAGTAAAAAAACACTAAACATTCTAGGATAAGACTTTAATTTTTAAATAAGTTTTTTTTTTTAATTTATAATTTTTGAATTTAAACAAAGTATTTTGGTTAAGTAACTTAAAATTATTAAGCAGAGACTGACTATTCCCTTGAATATATCTTTTAACTTCTCATGCCCCCTTTTCCCAATTACTATTTTTAGAAAAAAATTCTACTTTTTTCATTTAGGTCAAGAAAACTTAAAAATTTATTAAAAAAAAGTTAATTTTTGCCTTTCTGATCTTATTTCGTAATTTGTTAGAGATACTACGGTAAATTTTAAAAAGTATACCTAATTAATTTATAAGATTTTAAGAATTGTTTAATAATTTTTTTATTATGAAGTATATTTAAAACTAACTCTCTTCTAAAGTAAAACTTTTTTAAAAAATAATTAATTTCGGAACAATACCGGAAACAAATTCTAAATTAACAATATTTGGTATTTTATATTCTAAACTATTATTCATCTAGGTAAATATTTTAACTAGAAAATCTTCTTTCACAGGTCCTTTAACATATATAGTGTCGACATCTCGGAGGACTTCATAGAGTATGGAATAAATTTCTTCATAACGGGTTTCGCCACAGCCATAGGGGATTCTATGATGATTTTCAGAAAGATACTTAATTTGACGTTGATGGTTAAAACTCAGCTCATGAAACGGTGTGGATGGTTTAAAAACATAGCTCAACATTTTGCACCCATCGTAGATTGCAAGTTCTTTAACAGTAAATTCAGGAATGCAATAGCCTTGAACATCAACTACAGCGAACTTCATGTCTTGGCGGTTGTTAAAGTACTGACTAAGAGAGAGGTTTTAGGTGTTAATTTATTGAAGCTCTCTCACAATACCAGATAATGCCTCATATTCTAGCACACAATCGCGAATAATAATACAGAATGCACGAGTGTTATCAGCAAAGTTTTCGGAACTTTGAAACTCTAATTTAACATCAATATTAGAGGCTTTTATGGCCTCATTTTGCTTGGAGCAATCAATTACAAATAATGCACGTTCGTCAAATTCTACAAATTTTATTAGTGGTTCGCTGAATGTCTTTCCAAGATAGCTTTTTTGAACATCTGTATACATTCGGTAAGCCCCTGTATATTGTTTGCTGCCGAAATTTAAATCCATCGACTCGTACGGGTAAACTTCAGAATTTAGATATAGCCTTAGATCGGTTATTTTCAAATTATCAAACATGTCACAATGACTTTTTATATTATCCTTTCGGTTTGTCATGAAAAAAACTACAACATAGCGAGCTCTCTCCGTCATTGTCTTAACAGTCCAAATGACTCTCTTTGTGCTTCTTAATGCTGGCAGTTCATGTATTTCCCAATGTCTAAACGGAATAAATATAGGTTTATTCTTTGCAATATCATTCAAAAGAACAAGTTTGGCAACTCGATAGAATTAATTGCTATCGATGCAGTAGCGTCACCGTCCGCTTTATAACAATTATTATCATGCCTTGCACGAACTAATTTAATTTTCTGTTTTCCCATAAGGACATTTTTATAGTCGGCAAAAATTCCGAAAATAAAACTTAACGGAATGCGGTAAGTAAATGCTTTTAGTGTATCATCGAAAGTTTTGCCTTTATTCCATCCGGCTATATCCAAAGCGCGACTTTCATTTGGGTTTAAACAAAGATAACTTCTAAACTGCTTAATCGGGATCTCGTACTTTTTCAACTTCTCTACCATTTAACTCATAAGTTATAGTTTCAAAGAGAAAAACACCTGCATTATTTGTTAATTCTGCGGTACCGTCCTTATTTGCTGGTACTACGACTTGGAAGTTTCCTTCGAGCTCGGCTTCCGACATGTCTAAATAGGCATCTTGCTGATTAATAACAATCTCGATTTCATCGCTGTAGTTAAAGGCTTTAGTGAACGGGTGATACGTATGCCATTCTTCTCGAACGATTGACTCATCGCTCTTGATTTGATTGAATATTTGAAGTTTTCCTGACATGATATCCGTATTGATTGCTGCGTGAGAACAAAATTGATATATTTCTAAACGAGAGTGCACTCGACGACGTATTCTGTATGAATGACGTGGGAGTAGTTGTGTTACTGCTTATATGCTCAAACACTAGCATTACGTCTAAGTTCTACACGAATGACAACCTCTTCTCCTCGAAAATTAACCGGTTTAGAATTCTGGTCCAAGATTGTAAGTGTGATGTTATCTATGACTTCGAAAGGTAAGTTGTTAATAGTACTATTTAAGACACCTGCACCACTCAACGCTCTCATTACAAATGATACAGTCGTAGCGGTTAGGTCCTATTTATAGTAGTTATGCGAAAGGAAAAGCAACGTCTCAGTATAAATATCGGTAATTTTGACATGTTGTTGTTGGGGAAAAGGCCTAATAACCGACATGGAGAACTGCTTCCTAATACAATACGTGCTCCAATATGTGGTCCTAGTAATTGTGGTAAAACTAATGTCTTGCTAAGTCTCTTGGTGGATGTGAATGGAATAAAATTTGAAAACGTTTACGTATATTCGAAATCTCTGCAGCAGGAAAAATATAAATTTCTAGAATCAGCCTTAAAACTTATTGCTGGAATAAAGTATTTCGGATACAGTGATAATGATGACGTCATCGATCCAGTACAAGCAAAACCTAATTCTGTCTTTATATTTGACGATGTTGCGTGTGAGAAGCAGGATAAAATACGAAACTATTTCTGTATGGGTAGACATAATGCAATAGACTCTTTCTATTTATGTCAGACATATTCGAAAATACCTAAACAGTTGGTACGCGACAATGCAAATATGCTTATTTTATTTAAGCAAGACGATACAAACTTAAAACATATTTATGATGATCATGTAAACACAGACATGGACTTCGATAAGTTTAAACTTATTTGTTCAGAGTGTTGGAAAGACAAGTATGGTTTCTTGGTGATTGTTAAAGATAGTGAAATTAATAAAGGAAGATATCGAAATAAATTCGACACCTATATATTATCCTAATACTCACATCAAAGCTCAGTATGATCTATAACGTTATAGAGTACAGACCTGTTGAGTCTCAGTAAACCTTTATAGCAACTCCAACTGAACAACTGGAGCCACTTGTACCACTGCTACCCCGAACAACTGGAACCACTCGAACCACCCGAACAACTGGAACCCGAACAACTAGAACAACTCGAACAACTGGAACCCGAACCACTCGAACAACTGGAACCACTCGAACCAGGTTCAAGATCACCAGGTTCGCCAGGTTCAGGTTGTTCAGGACCACCAAGGTTGATTAGTTTTCTATAACCATGGATCTTAACAAGTTAGACAAGGATGTTAAGCGTAGAATAATTGAAGCTGCGGATAGCATTCGTAAAAAGTACCTAGCTCTAAAGCTGGAGAGAAATGAAGAAGATGATGCGCTTAATAAGTTTTTGAAACCTATTACACAACCCTTATCCGATCTTGTGGAAAATACTAAAAAACGTAAGCGTTCCAAAATTAGCAAACCAGAACCGGCGATTAAGACAGAACCATTAGAACCAATCGCTAGACCAACTAAATTCCGAAAGCCTGATTCTGTTTATGAAAGTAGTAGCACGTTTGATGATAATGTTGTTGTTGATGATGAAGAAGTTTTTATGAAGCCTACAACCTCCTTTAAGGATGATTTGGATGCTACTATAGAACAACGTCCTAATGTATATAAGGAGTTTATCGAGCAATATCCTGAAATAGCTCGTGAATATGTGGATTTATATTGGAGACACTCTCCAAAAATAGATAATACTTACGGATTAACCTATGATGGTTCTACTGAAAAGTGGATGTTGGGTTCGAAACCGTTTCATTTCCTAAAGAATGGTGATATTCAGGTTGGTGAGAGTATTTATCCAGGCACTAGAGGTCTTTACGACTTAATATTTTTAAATCAGCCGGTATATAATAAAAAAGAAGATGAAGAGAATTTTCGTAGGATATTAGAGCAAACGAGTGTTCATAGAAGGAACAATGATCCCTCAGAGCGGGTAATGGGTAACAAAGGTAGGAGGTAGGAGTACACTCAAATTATCCGTCCGTTAATTGGATTAACAGCATCATCTCAAGCTACGTTGCTTAAACGTAGGTCTTCGACACCAACCGATCCGCCTATAACTCAAACAAGAGCTATAAAATCTACTTCTTCTTCGCAACCTTCAAAGCGTGGTTCTGCTTTGATGGAATACAATGAGAAGCCTAAAGAATTTGTCTATTATAATGACGTCAATGAATTGGTCGAGCGGTTTGAAAAGTTACATGCGCAAGGAGCTGGAAATAACAATAACCTTAACGAGATAATGAATATACTACACGAATTGGAACGTCTAGGAGTTATCGAATTCTATAAATAAACATGTATTATTTAATTTAGTTCATTAAAGTGTTGACCATGAATAAGTTTGGTTGTTCTTCTTCTTCCTCTTCCTCTGCTACGTCTCGATCGAGATTAGTCCAAGCGTCTAGCGCTCTTCCACTAACCGATAAAGGTGGCTATGATATGAGTAATCATAAACTTTGTAATGTTCAAGATCCTGTAGACGTAAATGATGTTACTACTAAGCGTTATGTGGATGCGATGTCCGCAACTATTTCTACATCTCTAAATCTCCTTAAAAATACTGCTGCTGGTTTGGAAAAGTCGTTGAACGTCGTACAAGAAACTCTTAAAAATAAGACCCAGTTTGAGATTCAATCACATCGTCAATTGAAAGCTCTACAGAAAAAAGACGCTGAAATCGAAACGTCTTTAAGTGATATTAAAAATACTACTACTGATTTACAAAAGTCGTTGAACGTCGTGCAAGAAACTCTTAAAAATAAGACTCACTTTGAGATTCAAACATATCATCAGTTGAAAACATTACACGATAAAGACGCTGAAATCGAAACGTATGTTGGCATGTTGAAGGAATCTTTAGAGGTTAAAATAAAGGAATCCTTAGAGGTTAAAATGAAGGAGCATAGTAATTATATTGATACCCGCATCAACCAATTGAATGATTTGATTTTTAAAACGCAAGAGACTTACACAGAGATATTAGCGCTATACAACAAAAGTTGGTAGAGCATGAAAGTGCAATTCGAGGTCGCAGACATTAAGTATATATTTAAGTGTATTATTGATCAAACATCATTTCTAATATGGCGATAACGAAGAGCGCGTGAACAGTTGTAAAGAGCTGCATAGACCTATAAGAGAGTTAAACTCGCAATTTATCCAGATGGCTTGGATGATACATTTGCTTCCGATCTTGCGCAGCTCGATCTATATGCTAGTGAAAACAAAAAGCATAAGTACATACTGGTTGTGATTGATTGTTTTTCAAAATTTCTCTGGACTAGACCGTTAAAGACCAAAACTGGCGAGGAAGTTACAAAGGCTATGACGCAAATATTTAAAGAGTCTGGTAGAATTCCAAAGAAAATGGTGACTGATAATGGCAAAGAATACTATAATAGCAGTTTTCAAGGACTTATGAAGAAACATGGAATACATCATTATAGTACTTTTAGCGTTTTAAAAGCTTCAATTGCCGAACGAGTTATTCGAACAATTAAGGAAAAGCTTTCAAGTTGTTTACACTTAATGGTAATCACAAATGGTTAGACTTGTTAGAACAAGTTACAAATACTTATAATAATACAAAACATCGTACTATTGGAATGAAGCCTAAGGATGTGAATAAACATAATGAGAAATCTATTTTAAATAACAAATACAGTCATATTAAAGTTGTTGGGAAGCAGAAATTCAAGGTTGGCGATATTGTTCGTATAAGTAAGGCTAAACACGTTTTTGTTAAAGGTTATATGCCTAATTGGACTACAGAATTGTTTAAAATATCCAAAGTGCATATAACTACTCCAACGACTTATTTGCTAGAGGATCTCCAAGGTCATCCTATTAGTGGTGGGTTTTACGAAGACGAGTTACAGAAAACTAAACAACCTGATGTTTTCTTAATCGAGAGAGTATTACGCAAGAAAGGAAATAAAATGTATGTAAAATGGCTTGGTTTCGATAATTCACACAACAGTTGGATTAATATCTCCAAGGATGTGGTTTAGACAAAAACAACTTCAGGATGTTGTCGGTTAACAACAGGAAATGGCTTATCAGTAAACAGGAAGCTGTTATTAGTAATTTTAATTATCAACAGGATGTTTTCGGTTAACAACAGGAAACCGTTATTAGTAATTATCAACAAGTCCCAACCTGTTAATACTAAATACACGATTCTGATTGGTCGAGTTGTTTCTAAGTAAGCCTTAAAAGACTCTCGGCTCTGTTGACTTTTTTTTAGTTGAAATTACGCTTTATCGAGATGAGCCCGAGAGTTACGATCTTCTTTTTCCGCTTACGGAGAATCTGAGATTCCTGATGAACCTATACGTTCCTATATCTCTGAACATCGTTGGTCAATTTGGTCAAGCCGAATTTATGTTTTAAAAAACATCCCCCCTTTTTTGGGAGAGGGAAAAAAAATTACAAAGTGCCGTTCTAAATTTTTCCTTTTTTTTAAAATATATTTTTTCCCCAAGCCCAAAAATTTTTTGAAGGGGGGGGGGGGAAAAAGTTTTTGAAGAAGAACTTTTTGGGAAAATCGAAGAGCAATTTTTTTTTTCCCCGGCCCCCCTTAACACCAGCTGGAGAAGGGGACCCAAAAATTTTTTTTCCCGAAACTCGAAATTGCGTTAAGTGCCTATTTTTTTTTTTTACGATTAAAGATGTAAAACGATGTAAAAAAAACCCTCCAAGATTGGCGTTCATCCCGAGTTTAAAAAAAAAAAAGAATTATTTATCCAGAGGAATAAATTAAAAATTTTCCCCCCTATGCTGCACAGTTAGGTGGATACCGAGGGCAGTAAAACGGGGTTAAATAATCCCGAGCCATTACTTTATCCCAGGGGGGGGTTTTAAATTTTTAAGGGGGTTAAATTTTTTAAAAGGGGCAATTTTTGGGTTTATTTATATGAACGTATGTCCTAAACACCCCAAGTCTTAGATAAGGGGAAAAAAATTTTTTTAAAAAATAAATAATTTATTATTAATATCTGTAATCCCCTTTTTAGATATTTTCATAAAATTTGGATACATGTACTGTTTTTTAAAAAGGTTTTTTTTTGGGTTTTGAAAATTTTTTTATTTCCACCAGTGGCGTTCGTATGGAATTTGCCCCCCCCTATTTTGACGGATATTTTAAGTCACTGATTTTTTAAAAAAAAATTTTTTTTGGGAAACCCCAATCATTTAAAAAATTTTTCCCCTTGAAAATTTTTAAATTTTTAAAAAAAATGCAGCTTTCAAGTTTGGGGGAGTCGGCGCTGGAGGTTCTGGAATACCAAACACTTTTTGGGGGAAAATTTCCCCAGTTTTTTTGGGGATTTTTTTAAAAACCTATAAAAAAAGACAGATCCAGTACAGCCTGTCGGTAGGCAGAAAAAAGAAGCTTTGCAGTAACTAAGGTCATTAATTTTTTTTCCTGGCAGCTCTCAGTACCTACAGCGACAGGTAGTACCACTATTATGCATCTCTTCATAGTTCATCTGGAGAGGCCCCGAACTTCCCACTTTGTTTGTTTCTGCATCCCTCGAGTTTCTGGACTGGATAAGTTCGAATTCTATTTTTTTTTTTTTTTTTTGGTTAAATCCGTTTCTTTATTTCACCCATCCAACGTGTTCTATTGGCATCCGAGATTTAATATTAGAACTTGACCGCTGTGGAACCTACTGCCTGCAAAGGCTTTCTTTTTCCATTAAACCACCAAACATTTAGGTGCTATGGTTAATAAACTACCTCTTGCCACATTAAGACAACCGCGCTGACTGTCCCTTTATAAAGGAATAATTCTGTGGTAAACTCATTTTTGGGCCAGTTCAACCTTCCCACAATGCCGCTCTGTAACCAGTGTAACATAGAAAAAACCCCTTTCCAAATCATTATCGTACAAATACACATAAAAAAAAATACTAGAGAAGATGTTCGACCGGGAGTTAAGCTAATTAGAAGTGCTTTCAAGAACCGAATTGTTACATATCAGTTATCTTCAAACAAGACCGATGTTAAAAATTTTTTTGAAGATTTACGAATAATATTTTTTTAAAAATTTTAGCTGATTTCCTTCAAAAAACACGGCTGTTTGAAAGTTAATATGGGGGGAAAAATTTGGAGATATATGTTGGCCTCAACGAAGGAGCAAGAAATCAAATATTTCAATTTTTTGCTATGTTACAGTTATCAAAATACCAATCTAAAAAAGAATTATATAATGATTTTTGTACTATTTTGCTTGCAAAGTCGTTTTTAATTTAGCGAGAGAGATAGTGGATGGGCGTTGTCTAAACTATTATTTTTTTGAACTTACCGCAGCCAAAGGGGGGGGGGGAAATGTATGTAAGATACCAGAAATGCGTTCATAACTTTAGTTGAGTTGTAGCCGTGATGAGTGATTGTTCGTCAAAAATGTCTACCGAATCCACGTGTTGGGAATATTTTGATCAAATGGTGCTAGCAACTAGAATAGAAATTAAAAAAAAAAAAAAAAGCTTTTGGGAGAAGTCTGTCTACCAGTACGTCATTTCAACATTACAACTGGACTCCCGTGTTTTGGGGGGGTATGATTCCATGTGTGAAAATTGTCAACACGTTGTTTAACCTACCCGAAGATCAGATCACCATCCCCCTAAGTTATGATGATTGGGTGAATTTCTAGAGATTGCTGCCAAACTGATTGTTCGTGACGAAAGTGACGTAGTAGAAAATTTTTTTTTCCGAAAAAAAATTTCCATTTGGACTGCATCCTTGCTGAACGAGCGAACCATAGGGCTTAAAGAAAAAAACTGATAGTGCTGTATGTTTTAGTGTTTTTATATTAGGGGATTTATCGATGTCGCTCTGGGGGTTAATTTTAGATTAAAAAAATTTTTCCCCAAAAACTTAATTTTAATGTTTTTTTTAACCCATTTGTTAACTGATGTAGCTTCATATGTTGAAAGCAATGAGAATGTGGTTTTGGGGGGGAATTAAACATATTTGTCAATTGTGTTTAAGCGAGCAATATTATTATATGTTAGAATTTATGTACTCTTATCCCCCTAAAGTGATTAATCACTTTCAAAAAATATGAAAATTTTAATGAAATAAATGAATAAATAAAGACTCCTTGTGTTTTATTTCTTTGGGTTTTAAAAAAACAACGTCATCCTATAAGCATTTTTTTGACGATGGTTTTTTATCCATTACAAAAAAAAATATTCAAGATATTTTGATTACGAACAAAGATTACTATCCTTTGAAAATTGGTCTGTTAATCTTTCCCCCAAAAATTGGCTAGCGCTGGTTTCTATTACACTGGGAGAGATGATGTAAATTAAAAATGTATATGCTGCCATATTGAATTTTTAAAAAATTGGGGAAAAAGGGGGGTGATCCGCTATCGGACCACTATAAAAATGTTAAATATTGCAAAAAATTTCCACCATTTTGTGGGGGGGGTCGAAATTTTGAACAGAAGCGAATGGTTAAAGCAGTTGGTCCCAATTTAAATTATAAACAGATGTTATTTAATTTTTTTTTAGTTGGTATGATTTGTTTATATCTCATGACTCACTATGAAGATATTATAACCTTTTTACAACAGCTAAGCTCATTCAAGATTCGACCATGGCTCTGTTAAGTTCGTCCCGTCGAAATTTGTAGCGTTAGTGCAAAAGTTTTTTTCATTTATGCCCCTTTTTAATGCTCCCCCCCCTTCGATAATGTTAGAAACCGAAGTTTTTCCCCTCAAATAATTATTTTTTTTACTTCAAGGGGGCAATGGATCAACACCATGTTGGCGTTTTTAAGACACTTGTACCAGCATCAGCCCAATCATTTCTCCAAACCGGGGGTTTAAAATTTCCCCTATATGGATAATACTTTTGGAGAAACGGAATGGAAAACATTAATAAACCAAGTTCCGCCAAGCCATGTGCCCCAACCCCTAACCACTGCGGCAGAGGTTCCAGCCATCCCCCCCCCCCAGATGAAACTTATAACACTTTAATAATTTTTTTTGCCGTAGTTTGTAGTTTATTACTTACTAAACTTGTGTATAAAATTGCTAAAAAAAAATGACAATGTGGTTTAAATAAATTAAAATTTTAAAAAATACAAATTTTTATTATTTAATATTTAAAATTTTTAAAATTAATATAATAATAAAAAGGGGCCCCCCCCCCCCCGCCTAAGCCCGGGCTACGCCCCAGGCCTGGCGCTTGCCCCCGGGGCCCCCGTTAGGTTTTACATTTGACGTTTCGGCGATTTTACAGACGCCATTTTTACCCGAAATGCGCAAGAGTCCAAGATACATCTCATCCACGGAAGGGTTTTAAAAAAACATGGTTTTGACTTTTGACGACATTTGACATTTGATCACCCCCTTTTTTGGGCCATGCGTAATACTCTAAAAATATCTTATAAAACAACCTAACTTTTCTTTTAAAAAACATGGTTCGCAAATATGACAGTTGACAGCTGACATTTGACGGGTGACAGGCGCCATTTTTTTTTGCATGCCGTACTCTAAAATAAACCTCGCCCAAGAAAATTTCCCCCCTTAAGTATGACGTCAAGATTTCGAGGGTAAACGCCTTAGCCGGATTGGGCTGCGCGTGAACATAAATTTTTAATTTTTTTTGCCTTTTTGTTTTGAGATAATTTGATTTAAAATAAAAACGCAAATATCTTAAAATCTGAAAGAGCTACAAAAAAAAAATAAAAACAAAAATGTCTTATAAGCTCTATGAAAAAGGTTTTATACACATTTTTAATAAAATAAGTAAAAAAAAAGATATAAGAAAAAAAAAATTTTTGGCCCAAAAAATTTTGCTAATAATAAAAGTAAAAAATACCAACTTCGATTCATCTAAAAAAATTTTTTTTAAAAAGAATTAAACTTGTGCGGGCCCTGGGGGGGAAAATGGTAACACGGATATTTTTTTTTCAAATAACTGTACCCATTGCGATACACTTAAAACTTTAACAAAAAAAAATTTTAAAATCTTTTTTTAAAAAAAAAAAAAATGCCTCCTATATCTGGGTGTTACATACCTGGCAGGACGCTTAACATTTCTCGATCTCCTATGCTACTATGTGTGTAGCTCAGGTTTAAAAATTTTTTAAAGATTTAAATAATAATAATAATTTAAAAAACAGTTACCTATCAGAATGAT
>JAHBCN010020364.1:0-15147 GCA_019359885.1 Listronotus oregonensis
AAAAATATCGAAAAAAAAAAAAGGGGGGAAAAAATATAGGCAATTTGTTTTTTTAATGAAACCCCCGTTTATTATGCGCTACAAAAAAGATTTTTTTTTTTTTGATTTCAAATATATAAAAAACTTTTTTGATAATTTGGATGAACCTTTTTGGGAGATTTTTAGGTTAAATTTTTTTAATAAATTTAAAAAAAATTTATATTAGAAAAAAAGAATCCCATGGCTAAAATTTTATTTCTAAATTTGGTGGGGGTTTTCCCCTTGGACAAAAAAGTTTTTAAAAATTTTTCCCCTGCTAAAGAAAAGGGAAAACTTGTCGGTGTTTAAATTTTTTTAAAAAAAATTTTTTGGGACCTGCTGCATAAACCTATTTAATTTCCCCAATCTTTTTGGTCAGTCCTGCATGTTTTGGGGGGAAGATTCTAAACGGACATATATTTATAAGGAAAAAATTTTAAAAAAATTTTTTAAGGTTAAAAAAATTTTTTATAATCTGTTTTTTTTAAGTTCAGATCCCGACCCGGGAGATTAATATTTCATTTTTTTTAAAAAAAATTATTAAAAGTGGTTAGTGCCAGTCCAATAGAAAAAGTATAATAGTTACCCTGAAAAACGAGGATATCCAAAACTTTGTTTTCATTTCGTGCTGCAGCCCTTTTTTTTTTTCTTTTTTAAAGTTTTTTTCTTTCAATACTTTTTTTTACTATGTATTTAATATTTTTATGATTCCCGTTGTTAAGAATATAATAAGTAATATTTCCTTTGCACTGTCGTCACATTATTATTGCCCCCGGGGAAAAGGCGCATAATAGAAATTTTTTTTTGTTCTTTTAATAGCCCATCAAAAAAAGCAATAAAAAATTTTTTTTTAAAATAGTTAAAATGATAAATTTCAACTTTTCACAAAAAAAACGTCAAATTTATTAAAACTTTTTTATTGTTTTCTATTCCTGATACTAACATTTTTTTTTTCAATTTATTTATATTTTAAGTTTAAAAATTTCTTAGAGATGGTTCATCCAAATATCATCAATGAATATATATTTGAAAACAGGAAAAATATCTTTTATTGTAGCACATAATAAACAGGGTGTTGAAGTTGCCTATATTTTTTCATTTTTTTATTGCGATATTATTTTACTGATAATTGCAAAAGATAATATGCAAAAAACCTACCATTTTTTTCTATAAAACATTTTTTTTCTGTCTTCAAAAATAAGGGCTTCAAAGCCAGGTAAATATAATCAAAAACTCTGTACATGCACTTCTAATCGTTGTTATTAGGAATGCCTTTAAATTACCAAACAATTGGTTTTTTTTTTTGGAAAATTTGTATTTTCGTTTAAGTTTTGGGGGGGAAAAATTTGCCCTGGCAAAGGGTTGCCGATAGGGACTAAAATTTTTTATTAAAAAAATAATTTGACGGGTAAAGCCCCAAAAAAAAATACGAAAAGTACTAAAAAAGGATCTTCGTTTTTTTTTTTACCCTTTTTATATCCATACAACAAAAAAATACCGGACATACACATTTAAAAAAAATTAAAAGGGGGATTTTTAGTTTTCACTGAAAACCCCCGGTGGGGTGGTAATTTTTAAAACTAAAAAAAAGTTCGGGATTTTGTTAAAAAAATTGCATAAAACATCAGTTTTTTGTGATTTCAAAAAATTTTTTGCAGGCAATGACATTAACGGCATTTTTTTCCCTTTTTCAAAAAATATTTATTCAAAAAATTTAAAAGGGGTCTATAGCGGATAGTTTTTTTTTTCAAACCTAATAATTTTTTTTTTCGACTTCCGTCCTAACATGAAGTAATTTTAAATTTTTTTTTAAAAACCCACTCTGTATGTTTTTCTTCCCCCAGTTTTTCGTTAAAAACCCCTTTTTTAAACCCCGTGCCCAAAAGACGAACATTGTTAAAAAAATTAAAAAAATTAATTATTTAACACAAATTTTTACACTTTAAACCACATTATTTTTTCATTAAAAAAAAAAAAAAAGCTTCCCTTTCTCAAAAAAAAAGAGTGGAGTGCTTTGCGGCTAACGGGGTTAGCCCCCTGCGGCAAAAGGGGGGAAAAAAAAAATACCCCTTTAAAAACGAATTTTTAAAAATAAGCACCTCTTTAATTTTTGGGTTAGGTTCAGCTCGGAAACATAAAACAACCTGTTAGTTTTTTTTTTTTTTTGAAAGTATTTAGTTACAAAAAAAATGTTATTTTTTAGACTTATATTATTGACAAATAAAAATGCTAGTATAAGATAAGAACCCCAAAAAAGTTTATTCCTTTTTTTTAAGTACTTGGGTTTTTTTTTTTTTTTTAAAAAAGAAAAAAAAAAAATAGGATATTTGGGGGGTGGGGGCCCCGATTTTTGGGGTTTTTCCCCCGGGGCCCCCCCCTATTAAAAAACCCCGGGGCCCCCCACTCAGTTCCCCATAAACCCCCAAACCCGGACCGAAGGAAAAAACCCCGGGCTTTAGTTAAAAATTTTTTTTCGCATTTATTATACAACCGACTCCCTCCCATACAAGATTTCTTAAAATTAAAAAGATAATTTTCTAACTTTTCTTTTTGTTTTTTTTAAATTGACCGATATCCGCAATCGTAGGTATCATTTTCTAGTTCACAACAATTCTATATCTACACCTACTTTCGATCGACTATTACTACACATAAATAACTTTAATTATCTTGAAGGTGTTATAAGTTCTGTTCTAACTTCATATCGAGCACTAACAGGCTTTCGTTGCTTTTTATCTAAGCCCAAAATTATTGTTTTTATAGTATCGGGTTTTCCCAAACCGCCTATTTTATTAATTGTAAAAGTGGATCTTTTTTACTTTTAATAAAACGCCAATCCTTTTTTAAAGAAACTTTTTAAATACGTTTTTAATTGGTGAATATTGTCATAATCGTAGTTTTTTTTTTAATTCTGTGCTCTCAACATCAATAGGATTTTGGCTTGTCTGCGTTTTTGTCCCGGAGGTCCATTCTCCAGTCTCAAATGAAAAATGTCGCAAATAGGCTGCTAATAGGGCACGATAAGCCAAGAGTACATCTACACAAGATAGGCTCATACAATGGACACCCACGTTTGAAATAAATCTGAAAAGTTTCAAACGTGTAGTGCATGATGACTGCGAAGTATGCCGGTTATGTAGATTATTATGCTCCAAAGTGGGCTATTCAAATTTTTCGAAAACAAAAAAAAATGATTGGTTTTTTAAACGTAGTACCTTCATTTTTAATGATGAAAGTGTTTTAAAAAATAATTTTGTAGGGTTTTTTAAAAGCCACAAATCTATGTAAATTAAATTTCGTTAAATACCTTAGTTTAAAATGGGGTGAGTTTAAAGGGCTCAAATAAGGTGATGCTCGCCCTTAAATAGAGGCTTTAAAAGGCCATATCTCACCAAATATTTATTGTTCAGAAAATCTATGCAAAGGAAAATCTTTGTAATCAAACAAGTTACAATTTTGAAGAAAAGGGCTTTTTTAACAAAATTGCGAAAAATCGTTTTTCATTGTAAGCTCTAATTGTTTTAAAATTAAGCACTTTAAATTGGTCAAACTTTAGGATGCATTGATATTACATATACCGGGTGGTGCGTCGCCGAGCGGAACATAGGAAATCCCATACAAATTTTATGGGGGGGCACTTAGGGGCCCTTTTTACATTTTACAAAAAAAAGTAAGATAACTTTTGAAGAGACCAATCTGACAAACCCTCGTGCTAAAAAAAAAAAAAGGGCCAAAAAAAAGGAAAAACCCCGGAAAAAAAAACCCGCCCCCAGCCACCAGCCACCAGCCACCAGCCCCCAGCCCCCAAAAACAATTTGTTATAAGATTTGTCAAATCTGGGTTTTTTTTAATGTAATAATTTTAATTTAACTAATAAAAATTATTTCTCCCAATCTTTAAAAAAAATAATTTAATCATTCTAGAATTTAATTAAAGAAATAGCAGTATCTAAAATTTTTTTAATTTATTTTCCAAAAAACCCATTTGACCCTTTTTTAACCATTAAATGTATCATTGTCAGTAAATTTAAGTCCAAAGATCGCAATAAATAATAGGCTTTTTTTATGATTTTTTTTTTGCTTATTGCAAAACCACATGAAAAAAGGGGCCCAAAAAATTTTCCCGTTTTTTTGGGGCCCCCGGGGAAAAAACCTTTTAAAAAAAAAAATTTTTTTTTTTGGGGGGGGCCCCCCACGTCACGGCCCCAAATTTTCTATTGGTGGAATTTCGCTTTGTTGTCAGCTTTTTTTTATTCGATACGCCCTTGTCATCAAAATCGATATGCGCAACATCTACAAATTGGCGTTTCCTGTCAATTTCATATTTCAATGTCAACCTGTATAACCCCTTTAAACCTTTATTTTTAATAATTTTAATTTTAAATAGTGTGTGTTCTTTAAATATTCCCAAAATTTTTTTCTATAGTTATTATTATTATTATCCCAAACTTTCCTGATATAACCCTTTTTACGATAAAAATTTCCCCCTTATTTTATTCAAAATGAAAAAAAAAAGGGGGTTTTTATTATTTCGAAACCAGAAGCCGGCCAGTTTAGGATCTTCAAAAATATTCTTTTCTCTTCCAAAACAAGACGATAGGGGAAAAAAGGGGGGGGCTGTAGGTATTGAGAAAAAGCCCAAAGGACATGCCTATTATTGTTGTAAAACCATTTTGGTTAAGTTTTTTATGTTTTATTCCAATTGAAACTATTTAGGTAGTCTGGCTGTGTTTTAGTGTAAAGTCTAAAAAACCTTTCGCATTTTAGCATTTCGTTAAAATCGATACGATTGTCGATATCAATAGTTCCTAAACAGACTTGGCATCCATGTTGAATTTGATTGGTTAGGGGTGGGGGCTTTTTTAAATTACAATGATAATTAAAAATTTTAAAAAGGAAAAATAAGGGGTTTGTATTTTTTCCCTGTTATTTAGCAGGTTTTTTAATTGTGTTTCTACTTTTAATTTTTACACACAACATTATCAATATCAATTGAGTGGAAAATTCCCCATTGTAAATGTTTTCTCCCGAAGATCGAAAAAAAGATCCGAAAAAAAAGAGAACTGAACTCTTTTAAAATTTTACTAGGTGTAGAAAAAAAAAAAAAAAAAATACAATAACACTTTTTTAAATGACCTCACAAAAGAAGTCATTCGGTGAAAAAATCCCGGCGATCTTGGGTGGTCAAAGTATCCGGTACCGTGGACCAATAATATTGCCGTTAAAAGCTTTTTCCAGGTACTCTCTCACCATACGGGCATTATAGGTGGGGCAACCATCCATTTGGTACCAGATCATTTGAAGATTAAATAATTTAATTTTTTTTAAATACCGACTGTCGTAATTAAATTTATAAACTTAAAAGGAAAAATTGACGAAATACTGTCCCTAAAGTGAATCATTGTATTTTCACCATTTATGTAAAACATTTGTATAATCTAAAATCTTTAATTGTTCCGCTTTTAATTTTTCTGCTTTGCTGACCACGTCAAATGTATACTGATATTTTTTTAACGTATTTCGTGATGCGACACTTCACGATTTTTGTTGTGTGCAAATTGACACAAAAAGTGCGTTAGATTTGTTTATTCGGGACCCAGTTTAAACAGCTGAGAAATAATTGGAAGGTCAACAAGAACATTATTAATTTATTGAAAGGTGATACACACTTTATTATTAATAATAATAAATTTTAGAGACCATTTAAGTAAGGAATTAAAATTTTTTATAAATATATATATATATATATATATATATATATATATATATATATATATATATATATATATATATATATATATATATATATATATATATATATATATATATATATATATATATATATATATATATATATATATATATATATATATATATATATATATATATTTTATATATATATTCTAATGTTCTGGTACCTACAGGAGAGTTACCCTGTTGTGTTCTATCAGGACTTTCAGTTCTTTTTGGCATTCAGCTTGGACGTTACCTTGGTGTTTACTAGTGTCCCTAGTGACGCCTGGCAGTCTATTATTATGTAGCTCTGCATGTTTTTATAAGCTCTCCTGTTGTTTTCTTTTGCAGAGTGCAGTAAAGCATATATTTCTGTTTGAAATACAGAACAGTGTGTTCCTAGTGGAATAGCGTTTTTTAAATATATAAAAATGTACATTCAATGAATACTGAACTGGGCTATATCTGTGGCTTCTTCATAAAAAAAAATCTAAAAGAGGCATTTTTTTGCGTAAAATCGGGAAAGAAATTCTTCAAAAAATAAATTTACACAAATGGGATACGAAATAAGTTTTTATTTTGAAATACCTTATTTTTCGGTTCGTGCTTAAAAGCGTCTCATGTTTTTATATACGCTTCGATAAAAATGGGTTTTTATTATACTTACCTGAACATTACTTTTTCCTTACCTTACATTTTCATCTGTGTATAAAATACAGTAAATATGACATTCTCGGAACAGCGCACGGAATTTTTTCCCGATCCCTCTTTCCGTGCGCTTATACAAAAATCCATCCATGGAAACTGTTCATAACAACGATTTATTTATTAATCACCTATTTTATTTTCTGTCAGTAAAATTTATGCCATTTTCAAAAAATAAATTCAGATTTGGAAGAAAATCCGAATATTCCCGATATTATAGTACAACAAGCGGCAGAAGTGAGTGCAAATTTATTACCAGTGAAATCCAGGTTGAGATATGAACATAAATATCACATTTTTACCGAATGGTGAACTCAGAAAAGAATCAAAATTGTTAGTGACGATATTCTCTTGGTTTATTTTCCTAAAAAAGCCAAATCTAGGAAGTCATCCACCTTATGGAGTCGATTCTCCATGTTAAAGAGTTGTTTGGCAATAAAAGAAAATACTCACAACCAATATCCAAAAACTATCGCTTTTTTAAAACGACAAGCTGTAGGATATGTACCAAAAATCAAGGTTCTTACATCAGAACAAGTAACCAAATTTTTGTGAACCCTATGGACAATATCTACTAAAAAGTAATTTTAGTGTTTGGCATCTTTGGCGCATGCCGCAGAGATGATTTAATCCGTTTGAGTTAGACGATTGGAAGATAATGGGCGTTTTCTTGTCGTGTCCTTACGAGATGGAAAAACTCACAGGTCAAGAAGTTTTACCATTACCAATGAAAATTGAAAATTCAATCCCTGTACACTTTAGTAAATCGCAGATCTCCGCCCTAAAAATATGGAGAGTAGAAGATATTTGTTGCATACCGAAACCAAAGATGTTACGCTCAACATGTTGGGTGCCATCTATCAGTGGTATTCCAAAACTTGTTGCAAAATACTTAAAACTAAAAAATCACGAAAAATATACCGGGCATGGGCTAAGGTTCTTCGGGTACCTGTTGGTAGAAAGCGGCGTGATTTGCTCACTTTGAAAAGACACGGAGGATGGCTTTCTTCCAATGTAGCAGAAGGATATAAAGAGGAGTCCATACAAAGAAAAATTGAAGTATCCCAAAAGTTGTTTAGGCCTTGTAACTTGGAAACTCAAAATCTGTAACAGCCCAATCAAGAGAACCAAAACCTACAGAACACTTCGCTTCAACATCTTTAGTTCAACAAAAAGAAATACAAAAGGGATTATTCAACAATAATACGAATTGTACAATAAATATAACCATTAATCATAAGGGTTTTCGTCCAAAATTAATTTTCTTAATTTAATTAGCTTTAATTTGTTTTACTTTTTAAAAATAAAAATAAATATCGCAATTTTCTTAAATCATTTTTTGCGATGTTTTTTGTTTATGTTGTTTTCAGGTACCAAGTATAATAAAAAATTTTTATAAAAAAGGATATTTCTTTTTAAAAATTGAATTTTTGTGTTCCTCGCTTCAACTTTTCCCCTTTATATAGTTTTATGCAGATATAACTAACCCAGGTTCACCAAAATTTTAAATTGGAGCAT
Organism: Listronotus oregonensis; assembly: GCA_019359885.1. Taxonomy (NCBI): domain Eukaryota; kingdom Metazoa; phylum Arthropoda; class Insecta; order Coleoptera; family Curculionidae; genus Listronotus; species Listronotus oregonensis. Next base: position 7,974 of record JAHBCN010020364.1, read on the forward strand.
TTAATTTACATACTAAATTGTATTGCATGTAAGACTTCATATCCGGAAAGAAACACAAAGTATGGAAATGACCGATCAGATTTTCTTAACACTGCCAGCGAAAGTAGTGTAGCATTAAAAGAAACAATTGAAAATCAGACGCAAGGCATACTTCCGGAAAATAAAAAAAGCCGGTATTTAACACTAAAACAACAAATAACTCTTTCCTATTCAATTATTCATTCATTTGAAAAAGTGTGTCGTTGGTTTGTCGAAATTCTTCAACTGTTTCTCTGATTATTGGGAGCAAATTTTTCATGCTCGACAATACGCATTCTTTTTTATGGTTGGTAATTTGGTTGGCAAATAAAATATACAGTAAACGGTTTATAATTTACCATTTGCAAGTAATTTGTCATTAGGGTATTACGGTGTATTATTAGATTAGTTTTAAATAAAGTGCTGCTTAAAATGAGTTTTTTAGTTATAAAAAGGTTGTTGCAACGATACGGACGAAATTTTTATTTTTATACCAAGGGTGTAAAATAGCAACCCCTTTAAAATTTTTTGGGGGAAAATCACTAGGGATAAAGTTTCCCAAGTGGCTTTTAAAAAATTGAGGGGTTCAGGTTGGGCCTTACATTTTTTTTTTTTTTGCAGGTATTAATGTTAAATAACCTCTTAATATAATATATAAAAAATTCCGCAAGAGTAAAATAGCCCTAAGGCCCGAAATCCTTTTAACTAATTTCCGATATCTCCCGAAATATGACACTTACGCAATTTGTGTTAAGACAAAAATGAAATCGTTTATTAACTGCAAAAATATCCATCACTTTGTCAAAAATTTTTTTTGAAAAATTTGGGCATAAATGGCCGCTATTTTACCTCCCCCGCATCCGAAAGTGCTCAAAGCTACAACACTTAAAAAGGAAAAAAATTTTTTTTTAAAAAATAAAAAAGGAACGTGTAGTTAAAATATTTTTATTTTTTCTTTGTTTTTGTTTTTCTAAATATTAAAACTCACCAAAGTTAGTTTTTGCTGATATTTTAAACCCCTCCTAAATTTTTAAATTTTTTATTTTTTTTATTTTAAACTTAATTAAATTATTTGGTATTTTATAAAAACGTTTTCTTGGGGGGTTTTTGTTCCCGATTTTCAAATTCGGGTCTATCGGGAATTAAAAAAATTTCCCAAAATTTCAAACTTTTTTCCCTTTCGATAATCTTAATTTTTCAGCAAATATGGTTTTAATTTTTAAACATTAATTTAAGTTCCTTTTTGGAGATAGCAAAATTTTTAGAAAAAATTTGGGTTAAGGGCTTTTCAACCTTTTTTATTTTGATATTTTCAATAAATAAGTATAATTAATTAAATTAAAAAAAAAAAAAAAAAAAAAAAAAAAAAAAAAAAAAAAAAAAAAAAAAAAAAAAAAAAAAAAAAAAAAAAAAAAAAAAAACCCCCCCCCCCCCCCCCCCCCCCCCCCCCCCCCGTTCCTTTCATAAGGGGGTTTTCCATTTATAAAAATCAATTTTTTAAATTTTAAATTAAAAAAAAAAAATTAAAAACTTTTCTTTCTGGTTTTTTGAATTAAACCGGAATATGCTTAAAAAATTTTAAATAATCCAAAAATGAAAAAAATTTTGCAATAATTCCCTTTTGATAGCACTCTTCATTTTTGCAGCTAAAACTGCTCTTTATTTCCGTCTAAACATTAATTGCATAAGTGTCATGTTTCGGGAGATATCGGTCAAAATAATTGAAGAAACGGATTTCCGGGCTCTTAAGGGGCCATTTTCAGGCCCTTTTCTTATCTATAATATTTTCAGAGATCAATGTATACATTATTACCTGCAAATTAAAAAAATATGGCTGCCCAACCTGATCTTCAGGTTTGGGGTTTCTTCGGACTTCATTTACTAAACTATTTCTATAGTTATTTTATCTTTATTTTTGTTAAAACTGGTATATCGGATTCTTTTGCTGACGTTACTGTCATGCTTAAGTCAGATTAATTAAACAATTTGGAGTTACCAAAAACTAATTACATGTAGTATCAAAAAAAATGTTAAAAAAGTGGTTTTTAAATCTGAATTATGAGCCTAAATAATCCAGAAATAGAAGAAGCTGCAGATAAAGTTTGCCTACAGTTGCTGCCAGAAAAGTCAAGACTAATTTATGAAAAGACTTACGGTGATTTCATAAAATAGCTGACGCTGGAGGCGATTAATTGGTTATGAAGCGCCATGGAGGTTGGCGCTCCTCGACTGTGGCCATTAAAAAACCAAAAACATTACAAGTTCTTGCACCACAGACTCTTTCAGCAATTCTAATGTTATCACCAGATCAAAAAATCGGCAGGAGGAAATTTACAAAATTGTAATCGGTGCACTTTTAACGTAACGCTAAACAAAAATTGTTTGTTTTACCAAAAACTGAGGCCTCATTTTATTTTATTGTTGTTTAATACATTTCGTCCTAGGGCGTAAAAGTGCAATTTAGCAATTTTACACCCGATCGTACAAAAACAACTTTTTAACATTTTTTAATGTATTTTTTTCAGCACAATAGATTTCTATAAGTGTAAAAAGTAAAGGCATCTCTGTTTTTAATGTAATATGTGCGCAAATCGAGATTCTTTGATGAGAGTTGAGTTTTTTACCAGTTATAAACTCTAGTAGCCATCTTAAGGGTAGACTCAGCAACAAGGATTGTAGGGTCTATATAACACCAAAAACACTTACAAAACATACACGTAAAATAGGTCCAAGTTCTATTTAAAAATCTCGCCCTCTTAAACTACTGAAATTTAAAACTGGATTGAAAGTTATTTTTTAACCTGGCTAGTTTTTTACTAATCTGTTTGTTTTATTGAAAAAAACTTTCTGTGTTAAAAAAAATTAAATAAGAAAATATATTAATTAAGAATATAAAAAGAAAAAACTTATGTTATTTAGGATCTTAGTACTTTCAGAGACTCAGATTTTTGAATAAAAATTTGGCCCTTATTTTACGTTCATGTCTTTGGTATGATCTCTTCTTTTTCCGCTGTGTTTAATAAATGTAATAAAATCCTGCCCGCTTTTTAAATTCTAAAACAAATGTGACCTCAGAATCTCAGGTTCAATCAAATTGCAAATTTCTGAAATACATCCTGAATATAGGATATTTCAGCTCCCGTTTCAGAGCATTTAAAGTTAAAATGTACCGGGTGTTCCACTAAGAGAGGTAGTCGGCTATATCTCAGAAACTACTAATAGTATAACTTTGGGAAAAAATTTTGATAAAAGCGACCAAGAGAAATTGTGGAAATTATTTTCAAGTCTGTGGGATGGCCGCTAGGGGGCGTAAGGGTAACAACAAAAAATATAAATATACATTTCTCAAAAAAAATCAAATAAAGTGTATCAATAAATGGTACTATTTTTATCTTTAATGTTTTCTAAACAAAGAAGCTTCAGATGTAATTTTTGTCAGTTCTAAATTAAGTGGTGGGGAAGGTTAAAGTTTAATTTGAAAGTCTAATAACTCCGAATTGCTTTAACCGAATTTAGTGAACTTATCTCGTTTAGAAAGCATTTAAGCATTATTTTCAAGGTATAAACTATTGCTACACTTATCTCACAAACGCTAGGGTAAGGTAAAAACTAACCTATTTTACGAATTTTTGAAAAATTTAAATACAATGATTTATACTTTTTACATATTTAGATAGATAAAAAATCTAACAAAACGGCGAAAACCGCAATTTAATATCTCTTTTCAAACCGAATATATTCGCAAAAATATAAATCATACATAGAGACGTAATGCATTTAAGGACACGATGTTTTTTACTAGGCCGATTTTTTAGGTAAAAATTAAATTTATACATTTTTACAAAATCTAATGACATACTACGTAATTTTTACTAATTTAAACCCATTTAACGATATTATACATTAGATAATTACCAACCTATAACTGTAATAATCCATCGAGCGTGGTCCTTATCAAGTTAGCTTTGAAAATAAAAGGATGCTAAAATGTCAAAAATCCAACAATTTTTATTTCAAAATATAATTTTTACTGTTGTGCTACTGTGTTTTTAAAAGATGCCTTTATTGCTTGAAGAAGCAGTTGATATTATTGCTATTTATTTTGAGTGTCTGCAAAATGCGATAATAGCTGCAAGGCTGTACGTCTTGAGATATCCTTAGAGAGGCCGGTACGGCAGCGGCAGCAGAATGTTCACTTGTTTAGCAAATCGCTTTCGTACCACGGGAAGTGTTCTTCGCCGCTTACACAATCAACATTTTTGCTTATGTAGAGTTTAATCCTCAAGCAACAAAGGCATTTTTAAAGAACACAATAGTACAACACTAAAAATAATATTTTTAAAAACACAAAGCACAACACTAAAAATAATATTTTGAAATAAAAATTGTTGGAATTTTGACATTTCAGCATCCTTTTGTTTTCAAAGCTAACAAAGGACCACGCTCAATGGATTATTACAGTTTTAGGTTGGCAATTATCTAATGTTGTCTAATATCGTTAAATGGGTTAAAATTAGTAAAAATCATGAAGAATGTCATTAGATTTGGAAAAATTTATAAATTTAATTTTTACCTAAAGAAATCGGCCTAGGTAGAAAACATTGTGTCGTTAAATGCGTTACGTCTCTATGTCGTATTTATATTTTTGCTAATATATTCGGTTTGAAAAGAGATATTAATTTGCTGTTTTCGCTATTTTGTTGGGATTTTTTTTCTTAATCTAAATATGTAAAAGGATATATATCATTGTATTTAAAATTTTCAAAAAATTTCGTAAAATAACTTAGTTTTTACCTTGACGCCCTCTAGCGGCGTTTGTGAGATGAGTGTAGCAATAGTTTATACACCTGAAAATAATGCTTAAAATGCACTTCTAAATGAGACCAAGTTTACTAAATTCGGTGAAAGCAAACCGGAGTTATTAGCACTTTTCTAAATTAAATTTTAACCTTCCCCCACCACTTTAATTTAGAACTGACAAAAATTACACCTGAAGCTTCTTTGTTTAGAAAACATTAAAGAATAAAATAGTACTACTTATTGATACACTTTAATTGATATTTTTTTGAGAAATGTATATTTTTATTTTTTGTTGTTACCCTTACGCCCCCTAGCGGCCATCCTACAGACTTGAAAATAATTTCCAGCAATTTCTCTTGGTCGCTTTTATCTAAAAATTTTTTTCCCGATAGTTATACCATTAGTAGTTTCTGAGATATAGCCGACTACCTCTCTTAGTGGAACACCCGGTACAATATTCAGAATTTTTTCCTTTATTTGCGTCTTGAAACCTACTTACGTACCGTAACCCTCTCGTTACGTGCCCCATAGTTTTGATGAGTCAACAACTGAGTCGGTAAGTCAGTCTGTCAGTAAATGGGCGATTTCTCAGAAACCGCTCGACATAACTTTCTCAATTCTTTCATAGGTAATTAGAATACTTATGCGAATTAACGTACCAAATCTTGTACCTTTATGTGAAACAATAACGAAGTAATAACAGGAAGAATATACGCTAAAACTTGGCCTGGCACGCTACAGTGCACCTTAATCGAGGTCTATATTTTCGCAACTTTGTCTGTCAAAATAGCTTTCCTATGAATAGCATTAGAAGGAAACAAAATCGACAGTTTGTAGTAGTTTGCAACTTAAAATCACTTAAAATTTGCAAAAAAATCAAAAAAAATTTTCCAAAGGTATCTTTTGAAAAAATCCTGAAAATTCGGTTTTTTGATCATAACCCGAAAAATATTGAATTAAAAAAATGTTATATAACTTAAATAAAAGGTCATATAAAAATACATTGTTTATGTCATATGAAGTTTCGTATATCTTTTACAGGTTTTAAGATATTGACGTTTTAAATTAAAAAAACCGTTTTTATTTAAAATTACGCTTTTCTCGATTATTTCCTTTTTGACCCCCAATTTTGACTTCAGATTCATGTTTAGCGAAAAAAGTACGCCAGAAAACCCAGCACCAAAGATAATACTACTACGAATAGATGGTTCATTTAAATGGGGCGTTTTGCATCAGTTCGGAGATATCAATGCTTCCGTAAATGCGAATAAAATTAAGTCGGTAACCCCTGCCCCAGCGAATCGAGGTACGAAACCATATGCGACATTGTCAATGTCTGTCGCTTGTACCTTATTCGGAACACGAAGTAGCGAAAGCGGGCGGATAAACGAATTGTGCTGTAAAGGCCTGCCGGCAACACTGTTTAACTTTCGTTCATAGCGCGAAAATCTCTCGATGGACATCGGCTCGCGTTAGCCAAAGTCCATTAGGGGTATCAAAAATATAGCATTGAATGGTTCATCTTATCCGTAGTAGTATTATCTTTGCCAGCACACACCACTTTTTTTTTGTAGGCATGTGTTTTTCCTGGGAGCCGTCTTGATCATTGCCGGAGGCAGCGCAGCCTCCGGGGCTTTATGTGCCTAATCTCCCAATTTCTTTTAAACCAATTCCCATTAGTCTTGTTCCTTCTACGAGTCTGTATAACACCGAGACTGGTTGGTTGATATATTCCCGTGGGCTCATTTTCGGTTGCCCAAAAAATGCCTGTCTTTTGTGATTCAACTATAATGATCAATTTTAGTAAATATTGTAATTATATGTTAGCTTATCACAACTCAGCAGGTCGGACACTCAACTCCGTTATTTATTATCTTTAAATTCATTTTTATCTAAAAAAGATGACACTAATTATGCATTCTTTTCTATAACTACATCACGTCTAACTGTACCATATCCCATAATCTTATCACCGTCGAAATAAATACGGCATGTAGAGTTATAAAAGTGGTAAAAACAAAGAAAATTGAAACAAAAGAATGTCATCTATGTAGTAATAATTACCGGCGATGATTTGACGCAATTAACGCTAAAATAACGGAGATATTACAGTAAATACAGCAACATGCTGGCACAGATAGTAAAGTTTATGAGAGTAACGTTTCTTGTTATCTAAATACCAGGATCCCAAGTTACCATTGTTTGTCTATGAGCATATTGTGTTCTATATTAGGCCATGCAGAAGATGCAGTGTTATTCAACGCAGCACTAAATATAGCCATATTTTTTTTCTTTCTTGTATTAAAAAAACTGAATTAGCCATTTTTGTATCATTCTTAACATATTTCTAAATAAT
>JAHBCN010020365.1:0-15177 GCA_019359885.1 Listronotus oregonensis
ACACTTGAAAATTTAAAATTCTCTTTCCAAAAAAACAAAAAATTATAAAGCGAACCTCCACAAAATTTTCCCGGGAAAAAATTTTTTAGTAATAGGCTACTGACTATCACTTTAAATAAAAAATAAATTTATAAGAGATATTATATCATAAGTTATTAATTCTGGGTTCTTAAATATTACCAAGATCTATAACATTTAGACTTGCGTTTATAAAAACTGGGTTAATATCTCATCATTTTAAAAAATTTAAATTACCTTGAAATCTATGCATCTTTAGCATAAATATGTGTAATGCTTTTTGTGCTCTTTTGTAAAAAATAAAATTTTATATCAAAAGAGTATCTTCTTAGGTCAAAAACAAAAAAAAATTACTCCAAAATAGATGCAAAAAACAAACTGATAAAGAAAGCATAGAATCGCATTTTTTTTTAGATTTTGATCCTAAACCTAAACTTAAAAAAAAAGATTAAAAACAATACAAAATGACGGTCTAACAAACGCGAGATGTAGCCGCATAAACAGCTAGTTTTACACCCAACCTTATATAACTGTACCTATACAACGAAAAAAACTATAAACTTGAAAAAGTACAAAATATAATAAAACATTTTTAATATTACGATATATGCAAACCAAAATATAGGTGGAGATTAAGATACGATAAAAAAATTATGCCAAAAAACCAAAAAATATATAATAACCTAACAATTTATATTTATTTACATTCTGCTTAACAGTCATGTCACACCAGATCACACATCACAAATCACTAATGAAAAGTAAGTAAAAAGTACTTTAAACTGCGTTTAAATGATTCTTTGCTCGGTACTAGCCTGTCATTGAGTAACGACGGCGCGGCGCGGCGTAACCTTATGCACAAGTACTGTGAAGGTAATCAATATATTTAAAAATTTAACTTTCAAGAGGCACACAAAGCCCATGAGGCTGCGCTGCCTCAGGTAGTTAATCAAGACGGCTCCCAGGGAAGAAGAAGAAGAAAAAGTACTTTCAAGAGTGCAGATATATGAGTATTTTTGCGGAGTGAACAAACTAAAATATTACAGCAAACTTTTTTTTATTCTAGGCATACATTTCTTTTTGTAATTGCTAAGAAAAGCGCCATATACAGGTAAACAGTAATTAAAACGGGATAAGAACAAGGACTTACCGAACAGAAACTTTAATTTTTTTAATAATATATTTTTATAGGTATATAAAAACTTTTGGGTAAAGAATGTGATTGCGGTTATCTGGTTCAGTAAACTTTAATCTATTGTATATTAAGATTCCCAAGGATTTCGCCACAATCTTTACCGGTAGCATTTTATAACCAATTTTAAGTTTAACAGCATTTTTAATGTTGTGGATCTTATGGCCACTAAAAAAGGTCAAGTAACTTTCTTGGATTTGAAATTAGGTTGTGGTTTTTAAACACCTTATTAATATTAAGAAATTCTTTATTGAAAGTAAATGTCCCTATATGATGTTCTTTAGATACGAAACTATGAGTAATCTGAGTATCGTCCGCATAAGCCTGATAGTAGCAATAATTGTAATCAGGATATCTGCAGTGATAATAAATAGCAGTGGACCCAATTTTAAACCCTGAGGTACTTCCGCATTCTTCGTTATTTCCAAACATTATTAAAAACAGCTACTCAATTTTATTCTAAAGCCCACTTAGTTTTAAATGGAACGGTCCAAAATTTTTTGTAAGTAAACCGTCCTTTTGGTTCCCGAAATATAGGATGTTATGCATACATTTCCTTTGGGTTCTTATACTGAGATATGATTAAACCACATCTTTAACAACATCTTTCACTCCATTATTCTTTAAATTTTTAAGAAGCAAGTCACGGTTAATCAAATTAAGTTCTTTTTATAGGTCAAAATATGTGTCACTTTCGGGTCTCCTATTTTCTATTCTCTCGATGAATAAATTTTTAGACTTAATAATACAACATGTGAGTGGGTTTTAAGTAAGACACCATTTGTAATTTTTTATTGTTATAAAAGTAACCCTATTACCTATTACATATTGCACCTTCAATGACTTTTAAGAAATCTTATTATAGTAAGACTGCTCCATAATATTTTTTTTTGTTACATATTTTATGTAAAGAAACAATTTTAGCATTTCTGATCAGATAGAAAATAAGCCTTAAGCAAAACAGTTATTTATTTTAGCAAGGTGTAACATATTATTTTTAAAAACTTTTTTAAAACTATTGACTGGATATTATTAAGACCCGTCGAATACTTAAGTGGCCTCAGGGCCGTATTTAGGCGGTGGCGAGATGGGCGCCCGCCAAGAGCGCAGCTACAAAGGGGGGGCGCAAAATCGGTCATGAAAAATATTTTTGTTTTCATCAGTTATCAGTACTGTAGTCATTGGTGCTTCGTTTTGACATATATGTTTTTGCGATTGACGGAATATTGTTTGAAACTTGCAAAAGAATTCTCACCAACGGTAAAAATTTTTAATTCGCTAAAGAATTTGAAATTTTTTTAATTTTTTTTTTATTTATCTATAGCTTTACCGCATTTTGGGCTATTTGTTTTTTTAGTGAAAATTGTACAAAAATGTCGATTTTTAAAGTCCCCGTAACTAAAATTTTGTCTATGAACTGGGCCCCCGGAAAAAATATCAAAGCCAATTTTTGCTCGAAATTTTATGTTTTTTTCGATTTTTTTTGAAAAATATTGACTTTACAGCAAAAATAAAAATTTTTTTGTAAAAAAAAACTTTCTACAAAAAAAAGGGCCTTTTAAAAATGATTTAATAATTTTTGAGAAAAGTCGAAAATTATGTAGGAATTTAAAATTTCCCCAAACACTAAAAACTAATTTAAGAAAGGGAAAATTTTCCCCAAAGATAATTGGACTTTTTTCGAAAATATTAGATTTCGGGTTTTTTTCAATAGGACCTTTTTTGTAGAGAATTTTTTGTAAAATTATATTTTAGAAAAAAACGAAATAACACAAAATTCGGCAAAAATCGGCTTTCATATTTTTTCCCGGGGGGGCAGTTCATAGAGCATAATTTAGTTATAGGCACTTTTGTTAGACATTTTTGCAAATTTTCACCCAAAATTTAATGAAATGGAAAAGCTATAGATAAATAAAAAAAAAAATTAATATTTACGTGTTATTTAAATGAGAAAATTTTAAATTCATTTAGCGGTATTTAAAATTACAATTAAAGCTTACCTTTTCTGGATTTTTTTCTTTTTCCTCAAACAAGCATCCCATAGTTATATAATTATTATTTTTTATTTACAGAATTATTAAATACATGTTATATAAGTTTTTACTCGAATATTTTGTTCATATTTTTTTAAATTTTTTGAGTATAAATTTACCTTTTGTTAGGCCTGCTTGCATTATTTTTGTAATGATTTTGTACGATTTTATTGTTGAAAAATGTATTCTAAGTATAATCATCAGATTTAGATACAAACAGTTGTTTTATGAAATCATGTCTTTTCAAAAGTAGGTTATATTTACATAAAAAGAAAATCGGGAAAACCCAAATTCCACCAAAATTTATTTTAAAGAAACGAAATTCTCGAAAAAAAAACTTTAACACTTTGCACTTTAATTTTGTAAAATTTGGGAAAAACCCCCGGGGTTTCCCCGTTTTGTTGGGGGGTATTCCATACCCCCCAAAATTTCCCCCTGGGTGTGGCGGGGGAGGGGCGCAAATTTTAAAACCCCGCCAAGGGCGCGGCCATACCTAATAGGGCCCCTGAGTGGCCTCCCCAAATAAAACTATTTATTTCGTGTTGTGTATAAGAAACCAGAAATATATTAAAGGCTTAAATGAATGCTTGACTTATATTGAAATAAACCATTTTTATTAACATTTAAAAAATAATTTGTTACCACACTAAACTGGTTTTTAACCAACTCTACAAATGGATTTGTTACGAGCGAACCAGGTGAAGTACAAGTATTTTTGATCTTGATCTGATTGTTTTGTATTTTAATGTCATTGTAAGCTATTTTTTATTTTGCCCTATTGCTTTTACTACAAGTTTAACAGTAATATAAAATATTAATAAAGGAGTCACCACATGGCTTAAAAGAACCATCAGGCCATTATAGATTTTTGTACAGATACACGGTAAATGAGGGGTAAGTTCGTACACATTTGGCATCCACAGATTTTAAATAAAAGGCAATGTTAAAGCGAGAGAGAAGAATTTTTACATGTATAAATATATACCCTATGTTTTCTGCAACTAATTTCTTTTGCAGTTTCAATTATAACACGCACTCAAATTTAAACCTTTTGGTAAAATGACCTAAAAATAGAAGTTAACTACAAGTAATATTTTTACATCTACAAAGAAGAAACACTAAAACATGCCAATTCTGATTTTAAATTAATTGGGACTTGTACTTACATACAAAAAAAGTAATCAGAATTAACCATTTTGTTCAAACATAGGACGATAAAACCTTTTAAATTTTTATAAAAAAAAAAAAAAAGTTTAAATTTTTTGGGATCAAATAAGTAACAAAAAAAAAATAACTGTTTCTATTAGTATTTTTTTTATTTAAATTGGGGTTTTTTTTTAATTTCTTTAAACCCCCTTTTTGGGGAGACCCCAATGAATTTGTAATTAAAACACCCAAAAGGGCAAAAGCAGATTTTAAAATACTTCTTTTTTAAAAAATTTTTTTTAAATTTTTTCTTTAAACAGCAAAACTAAAAAAAAAAAAATGTTTTTCATTATTCCCAATCTGTTGTAAAAATTTAAGGAGATTAAATATATCAGTAGATATGCTATACCGGTATCACTATCAAAGGGTAGTTTTTCCATGTATTTCTTAGGGAGACCAACCCCTACTCAAAATAGGGGATGATTTTAAAAAGGGGTATTTTTGTAACCGTACCCACCTAACATCACCAGTCGCAACTAAAAATTGTTTATAAGTAAATAAATTTGAGGGGCCACAACAAAATTTGATATATAAGCCCTAGTGAGTTAATTAACCTAATATTAAAATTGTTTTCAAATCCCACGCGGTATAATTAGAATAAGTGATATTGAAAAGCAATAATAATTTCCTTTAAAAACAGCTGCTATTAAATGAGGATAATATTATATTACTTATATGAATCAACAATTTTTTTAAAAACAACAAAAAAAAAATTGACTTGCTCCCCCAAAAAAATTATATTTAAATATATTCCTTAGGCCCTAATGTACCTTTAAACCCAAAAAAATCATAAAAATCACATTGACAGAAACCGCCCTATTTAATTTTAAGTCTAATTTTTATGTTATAATTAATAAAAATCGCAAAAGCCCGCACCCCTTCCCACCACGGAAGAATATTGATATTGTCGGGGAAAGGAATATAGTATCAGGTGGATTACGTCATCACCACGCGCGGGAGGCGAAGTAAAGGAAAATTATCAAGGTCAATTGTTAAACAATTTATGGTTCGTGCAGTATAATTTGAATAAATCCAAAGGGTAATAATTTGTTTTTAATCCGCGTACATTATCGAACATCATATAGCGAACCGGCAACAACGCAAATTTTCATAAATAAAGTAAAACGACAACAGGCGGTCGTCAAGGGGAAATAGTGGTTTTATATTCTAAATGAAGACTAAAAACATCATACAGCAGAAAAAGATTATCAATTTTCATATTATCAATCGGGTTTTTAAAATTCCATAAACATGTATTATATTTGTCTAATAAGCGCCAGGTTAAATAATCGCTTCTAGCAAAGCAATCTGCGGTAAATAAAAATAAATAATTGGTTCACGTAAACTAAGAGCCCGGTTAATATTTTAAAAATTGACTCGCAACCCCTATAAATTATATTTAAATATAGTCCTTAGGCCCTAATGTATCATTAATCAAAAAATCATAAAAATCACATTGACAGAAACCGCCCTTTTTTAATTTTTTAAAGTCTAACTTTTATGTTATAATTAATAAAAACGCCCTTTAGGATACATAGCAGAAGGTATTGATTTATACGAAAATTGTAAGTCATACCTTTCCCCGGATGTTATCGGCTAAACCCGAAACCCCGATGATGGTGATGGCGGTTAAAATCGAAACGTTGTTTAGGATACTTGGGTTAAGACACTGATTTTGCAACAAAAATTGAAAAAGTTATCCCCGGTCGGACGCCATCGTCTCGTTAGCGCTGATAAACCACTCAGGAATTAGTGAAACGTCGTACCTACCCAGTGGGCCCTAACACCAGAACCCCAAAGATGATAATGATGACGACTCATGAATTGGTGTAACGCCCCTTACCTATCAGTAGGCTAACCCAGAACCCCGATGATGATGATGGTTAAAATTAAAACGTTGTTTAATACATCATCTTGAACAAAGGGATTATATATTGTATGTAAACATCTTTAACCAAAAAGGGCACTACAGCTGTTTAAAATAAATTGAGAGACATCAATTAGCGATTAGTACGGTGCCCCCTATAGTAAATTAATCATTGTGGTTTTTTCAAAAATGTTAAAAAATACATATTTGATGTTTTTAAAATTTTAAAATTAGCATAAAGCCCTTTTTTACAACACTATGTATAACTTTTTTATTTTTTAAACGATTCAGATAATTCTTTTTTTTTTTAATATAAAGGTTAAAATACATATATAGTTGTTTGAATATTAGCATAATGCCCTTTTGGTATTACTACGTGCAACTTTTTATTTAATAACCGATTTGGATAATTATTTTTTTTTTTTAATATAGGAAAGTTAAAACATACATATTAGCTTTTAAATATTAGCATAATGCCCTTTTTTGGGAACACTATGTATAACTTTTTATTTATTTATCAACAGATTTAAATAATTCTTTTTTATTCCAACTCAAGATGTTATGCACATTTAAGAAGAATTACTCTCAATTTTCGTGGTACCAATAGTCAATGAAGTATATATATATTTTGGTAAAAGAGTACATCGAAAATGGTAAGGGATATTTGGGATTTTTATTTTATCTGCGACATCTGTTTTCTTACTTATATCGGTAAACCCACAAAGTGGTCATAGATTTAAGAAAAAGAATATAAAAATAAAACTATAATAAATTTTAAAAAATAACAGAAATAAAACAAGTAAAGGAAAACAATCGGGGTAAAGAAATTAAACTGTTGTACATGTCCCAAAGTATATTTACGTCAAACAGGGCAGACTTTTAAGCAAATAATTTAAGAGCAGAGGACCAGTATTCTTAAAATTAAAAAAGAATTTCCAATTTTTTTTATGCGTTTGCTTTATATTTTAAAGAACATAGCTATACCCTTCCAATGAAAATTACGCAATCTGCAATTGGGCTTATAAAGGTAAAAAATTTTAGGATCCTTGGAATTTAAAATGGATATGGAATCAAAAATATTTACATATATATATATATATATATATATATATATATATATATATATATATATATATATATATATATTTATGCTGTGTATTTACAGACAGGGTTGATGAAAATAATGATTAAAAAAAGCAAAACAATGATTTAAAAAAATCAGTTTTTTTTTATTCTCTAAAAAACTAACCGCTTTTAACATATATTATTATTTTTAAATATATATACGAAGCAAAACTGGAGAAGTTATAACATACAGAATGCAGATTTCGTACGCTTAGTTTTTGTAAGTTTGCGCCTTTTCGAACAAATACATTTTAAGTTTTAAAATTATTATTTTTTTTAAATTAATCATAATTTAAAAAAAAATCGTATTGATTAAAATCATAATTTTAATTATCTTAACCCAGATTTTATACGATCAACTAGAGGTTAACTTCTCATTATTAAACCTTTGTAACCGATTACAAAAAAAAGATTTTATAAATTAGACATGTACGTAATATTTTTGGAATTAAAAAATATTTACATATGATAATCTTTTCGGGCTTCCAAACAAATATACAAAATTTTATAGGTAGGTATGTTTGTATGTTTGTATGTTGGTATGTTGGTATGTTTGTATGTTTGTATGTTTGTATGTTTGTATGTTTGTATGTTTGTATGTTTGTATGTTTGTATGTTTGTATGTTTGTATGTTTGTATGTTTGTATGTTTGTATGTTTGTATGTTTGTATGTTTGTATGTTTTATGTTTTGTATGTTTGTATGTTTGTATGTTTTATGTTTTTTGTTTGTATGTTTGTATTTTTTATTTTTTGTATGTTTGTATGTTTGTATGTTTGTATGTTTGTATGTTTGTATGTTTGTATGTTTGTATGTTTGTATGTTTGTATGTTTGTATGTTTGTATGTTTGTATGTTTGTATGTTTGTATGTTTGTATGTTTGTATGTTTGTATGTTTGAATGTTTGTATTTTTTATGTTTGTATGTTTGTATGTTTGTATGTTTGTATGTTTGTATGTTTGTATGTTTGTATGTTTGTATGTTTGTATGTTTGTATGTTTGTATGTTTGTATGTTTGTATGTTTGTATGTTTGTATGTTTGTATGTTTGTATGTTTGTATGTTTGTATGTTTTTATGTTTGTATGTTTGTATGTTTGTATGTTTGTATGTTTGTATGTTTGTTTGTTTGTATGTTTGTATGTTTGTATGTTTGTATGTTTGTATGTTTGTATGTTTGTATGTTTGTATGTTTGTATGTTTGTATGTTTGTATGTTTGTATGTTTGTATGTTTGTAGGTTTGTAGGTTTGTAGGTTTGTATGTTTGTATGTTTGTATGTTTGTATGTTTGTATGTTTGTATGTTTGTATGTTTGTATGTTTGTATGTTTGTATGTTTGTATGTTTGTATGTTTGTATGTTTGTATGTTTGTATGTTTGTATGTTTGTATGTTTGTATTTTGTAATGTTTGTATGTTTGTATGTTTGTATGTTTGTATGTTTGTATGGTTTGTATGTTTGTAGGTTTGAATGTTTGTATGTTTGTTTGTTTGTATGCTTGTATGTTTGCGAACGCATTTCTGCGAAATTTATTATCAGATTGTGACAATTCTTTTTTTATTGGCTTACATTTACTTCAACTTAGGGAATTGTAAGGATTTCATCAAAATCGCTTTAGTAGTTTTTATGATATAACAGAATAAAGGCCTCGCTTACTGACATGAGCAACTATACTTAAAAATTAAATTAAAATAAAAGCGATGGCTTTGGCCTCTAATTTGTTTGGTACTTATTTTTGATTTTGTTTTTGTTTGTTAATTTAGGGTATATAAAAAAAATATTTTTTATTTTTTAGTTAATTTCTGTTAATTTTATCACATTTGTTTTTAGAAAAGCCCATTTTAAATTTATAAAGGCTAATATAGTAATAAAAAATAAATGTTATTGTTACATTTTGAAGTAACCTTTTTGGGTGAGTCAAAAAATACAAATTTCATAATATTTTATATGTTTGGACAAACGATATAAAAATATATAATGTTATAAATAGCAAACAACAATATTCTAGAATTCATTAAATAACTAAATCCATATTTAAAAATTAAAAACTTTATCAATTCCTAGGTCTTCCTGGATTGTACCTAGTACCGATGCTGCATTACCCCGATGCCAACCAATTTTTTGAATAATGAAACTTCAAGATTTTTTGCATGGAATTTTTTTGCAAATTTTATTTATAAAACCCTTAGCTTCGTCACCTAAAGGACCAAAAGTTTTAGCAGCAAAAGGAATAAAGATAAAGCGGTCTTCAAGCACTTTCTAATAAATTAAAATTTGAAATGGGAATTACTAACAGATTAGGAACAACACTCAAAAAATTTGATAGTATATTAGAATGATGTTTAGATAAAACAGTTTATTCACACTTATCAAAATTTAAATTTAAACCAAGTCTCTGATTATTTAATGAAAATTATCTAAAACCGAATTTGGGTTTTCAGTAAATGTACCGTCATCCAGATACCAAAGATTTATTTCTGTATCTAATGATGAAATAAGTGGATGAATTGCTAAACTAAAAAGAGCTGGTCCAAGAGGATCTCCTTGTTGACCACCTCTTTGAGAAAGAATATGTTGATCACCGTAAAAAAGTAAACTTGGTTTATCATAACATTGAGCTATAAATGGTAAATATTCCGGGAGATATTCGATGACTTGTGATAAAATGGTTTTTCTATTCACCATATTAAAAGCGTTTTGATAATCTATTTTTAAAATAACATTATCTGATTCGTCATGATAAAGAAGAAAACGACGTACTGCATATATCGCATTTTGTTTCAAAGCCAAGTTGATACGGACGAAAAAGGTTTCCTAACTTTTTATAAATACGAGAGCATATTACTTTAGAAGCTTAACGTCGGAAAAATATTTCTACTGCTATTGGTCGAATACCTCAATCTTTTTTATTAATAGCACATGGGATTGCTTCACAAAAAATTTCACAAATATCTTTTGGAACTTAGCTTTGAAATAAATGAGTTATTAAAGAGTTAATTGACGACAGAAGACAATGGTTACCTTGCTCGTCACTTACCAAGTCCTTAAGATGTCCGATGTCCTGGTCTTAATGAATCTGTACCACCAGAAGGTCCAGGACGAAATGAAGAAATAGCACTTTTAATTTTATTGTCAGATAAATCAAAATTAAAATTAAAATCAATATTTTTAAATAATTGACATCATTATCTTGTTCTGATACTGTTTCTTTTTCAGTTTTTCAAAGGTTTCTTCATTTCTGGGTGCGATAGTATCATTTTAACATTATTTCATAATTTTAAGTTAGTTTTTTAAGACGCTTTATTTTTTTTTTAATTTCCCTTTTTAGTAAATATTTATTGTATAACACAGATGTAGATAGAATCAAAATTTCAAATATCGCATTAAAAGTTTTATGTACTACCTAGAAACCTGTAAACTTTTTTATGTGCATTTCTTAATATTAGTTTTAGCGAAAACATATGTTACACATTGTAAATATAAGTAAATTCTACAAATCAAAAGTATATTATTTTAGTAAATTCGGTAAAAATTACTTAAGGTTATAAAAATCAATTGTGCCTTGGAGATGTTTGCACTGAAAAAAAAGAGTTTGTAAATGTTAAAAAAAGTAACACTTTCCATTCTAAGTAACTATTTAAAAACTCAAGAAAAATAATAAATTCAATAATTTTATGGTAACCTAGAAAACCCCCAAGCAAACTTACCCTTTAAGTAAAAAGAAACTTACCAAAGATATTGCCACTAAACAAAATATAAGGACACTAATTTTCATTATGAGGTTTTTTGAATGTGTTTATTTAGTATAGATGGTCAGTTATATACAAATATTAACAATAATTGTATATTGTTTAACATTAAAATTGCGATAATTTTAATGTTAATACAAAGGTAATTTGAACTAGAAACAATTATTTTTATTTAACAAGTGAAATTTTTTTTATTAAATATATTTTCCTATTGTAATGCGTGTTTATTATAATTATGTTTGTATTTTTATATTTTTTTAGTAGTACCTTAATAGATATTTTACATGCAATGATATGTCTGTAATACAAAAATAACTGTTTTAATTAGAGAAAAAATACAAAGAGATCAATGTCGCTTTTATTTACAACAATATGAACTAGTGTTACAATTGTGAGAGTAATAAATTCGTAGACCCTTATTATATAGGTAGTTTATAAAAAATCTGAGAAAATACCAAATTTACCAATGTTTTTTAAAGCTTTATTGTATGAAAGTTAAATTGTTTTTTATGTCTCTTACTGGAACATTATAATATACTTTTTAGCAATGTTTCAAAGCGGGGTTTTCACAAGAAACCAAAAATTAAAAAAATATTTTTAATGAATATTTAATCCAGAATTCTAAAAGAAACCTATTTTGTTTTCTAAATATATATATATATATATATATATATATATATATATAAATATATATATATATATATATATATATATATATATATATATATATATATATATATATATATATATATATATATATATATATATATATATATAATTAAATAGGCTTATTAACAAAAAAAAAATTGCATTGTAGAAATGTTCTATATTAGTGTGACGGATTCATGTATTAAACATTTTTATTTAGCTTCTATGCATTAATTTTATCTTGAAACTGGTGGTAGACTGGCCACCGAAATGTAGATTGTTTTTTATAAAGCTAGAAATAGAGTAAACTATGTTGGGCGTTTCTTTGTGGTTCAAGAAACACACTTTATTGCTAATGTTTATTACATACCATTTTTCATTTAAAATATTTTATATTTTACGTTAAAAAGTGACATTTTACCACTAAAATGTTCGACATCAGTCACAAATTGAAAGTTTTCTATATTTTGTTAAAAACCAAAGGAAATATTATTTGTCAATAGCAAAAGATTATTCTCAAATGAAACTTGAAAATATGATTCATTTGTCCTCGTTTTCATGACGAATAGCATCTTCTTAGGCTATTGACTATATCAAAATAAGAAGGGTAAAAGGAACATTAACAGTATAACAGTGTTTTTTGTTTCACTCGTTCGATTGATCCTAATTGTATTTTTTAAAGTTGGCAGTTCTCAGTTTTAGTATTTTTCTTTAGACTTTGTTCTAGGATTTTTCTCCCTGTGGATTTTGGTATAAACAATATGGCACAAAAAAAGCTTGTTTTACGACCTTTAAAACGGTTCCTGGTTAAAGTATTTGGAATTAATTTGTATAAAAAAAAAAAGAAAATTTGTTTTATTGACGAGACATAGACCTCTAGGAAGAGAAAAACAGGTTTCTGTCATAGAGGCTAGAGATGGTCATCATCAGCCTAAATACAACATTACTAATAGACTCAGTTTTCTAAATTATTTTTTTTTCTCTTATTTTTAGGTCAAAATAAAATTAAAATTTTCAACTTTTCTTTAGCGTTTTGTATATCTTTTTTTATAAGGTACCGTCAATCGGGGTGAATCGGGACGGTTTTGAGTTGTTTTTGACCCCTCAAAAGGGGTGAACCGGGACACCTAATAATTTTGCATGAAAAATTCAAGTAACCTCTCTAATGGGGTCAATCGGGACACCAAGCTTTAAAAAAAAGGAATATGATCTAAGAAAAGCATTTTTTCATGAAAAAAAACTTTTTATTGATTTTTTGGTAGGCACATTATGTAAGAATATATAAAACAAAGGCACTTATAAATAATAGGATTTAAGTTTTAAATAAGCTGGAAACTCATATCCACCACGTCTTAGTTTAGTTGGCGATGGCAGTTTTTTTATAATTTGACATAAATTTATAACGCTGATGTCATCCACTGCAGGAAAAATAAAACAATTTCTCTTTTTTCTATTGGGACTTAGAAATTTAACTTCAATATTGTTTAATTTTTGAATTTGACCAACAAAGAATTTCTTGTCCTTATTGGTTTCAAACTGGACTTCAATAAACTCCCCAATAGACAGGTTTTTCATGACCACTGTACCTGGATTATCCTCTTCTTCTTCATGTCGCCTATCGATTTCAGATTCGGAGTTTATGTCAGGTTCAACTTCATCTTGATTATAAAAGTCGACGAAGTCTTCCACAGCTGTACTGGTTGATGGTCCAGCTTGTGACGTTTGTGAAAATGCTGTAGTGGCAACACTTTTTCCGGGTTCAACAGCAATTTTTCATTTCTTTGTGACTCTTGGCCTGCATACATTTCTACTCTCGTTCAGTAATTCTTCAACAGACGCTGTCCAAGCTTGGGGATTAACTTCTTCCATGCTCTCTATTCTTTGTGGGAGACGTTTTATTACCTGGGTTCTATAGTGGGTTAATTCCAGTTGCAGCAAATGGGAAATATTGCTTAGGTAATGATCCTTTATATTTTTTTCCACTCCTGTAAGATCTTGCGCCAACTTTTTTTAAGTGCCCAAACACAGCCACATCAAGAGGCTGGGTCAAATGTTTTGAATTGGGTGGTAGAAGACAAAACCGTATGTTATTTTCCTCACAAAGTTCTACCACTCTATGTGATAAGTGACTACATAGGTTGTCCCCAATTACAACTATCGGTGCTGGCTGCTTTTTTAGAAAGGGAAGTGCAATAGTTATAAACCAGTCTTCGAAAAGTGCTTGATCAAACCACCCAGTTTTATTTCTACCATACCGTGTTCCCTTCGGGCCATTTTCTGTCCAGGTATCATAGATATGTTCACTTTTATAGACCACAAAGGGGGGAAGCATCTCGCCCGATGCGCTGATTGAAAACATTACTGAAGTCGAAGATTTTGACGAGTCGATAATGCGTTCTGGATGTCGTATTTTTCTCTTTACCAATACAAGTTTTCTCCCTGGATCATCAACGAAGCAAGTCTCATCTTAGTTAATAATGGATTGAGGTTGAACGTTTTGTAGAACTTCTGCCGGATTGTCAAAGAAGTTGTTTATTATGTCGGGAGTTATGGACGCACGAGATCGTTCGATGTTCTCACAAAGTCTGACTGTAAGGGTTTGTTGATGTCTAGAATAAAATAGGTTGACCCAGTCGGGGCCTGGTAAATTGTTGTTGAATTTAGCGACTTTAATTCCCTTTCTATCTAGATAACCCTTGGCTATATAGCGGATATCAATTTTTTCTAAAGGGTATCCCCATTCTCCCATAATTGTAATCAACTCAACAAGCCTAATCTCCTCATTAGCACTTAAAATAGTTTGTCTTCCTTGTTTCTTTACATTTCTGCTAGCATGTCTATGCAACGTTGATTTTAGTATGTTAAATATTTCGTTTGCTTCTCCAAGGTTTATTTGACCTCGTTTATACTGTCTTAAGGCCGTTTGAAATAAATAAGGCTCATAATTTTATATTTTCTGGGCATTGTCCCGATTCACCCCTAAAAGTAATAAAAATCATAAAAAAAATAATTAGGAACAAACTAAATAAAATAAATAATTCTTTTTTTATCTTGGGACAGTCCACGAAGGCTGATGCCTAAGTACTAACGTACCGTGGGTGTCTTCAGTGTGGTGAGAGGGAGTTTGTTCACACGGGACTTAAATTTTTGGAGATTTGGAGGAGAAGGAATAACTTCTGCGGGCAGCAGGTTCCATAGTCTTGACACTCTAGGGATGAAGGAACGAAGAAAGCGGGAAGTTCGGGGCCTCTCTAACTGAACTGTAAAAGGATGCATAAAAGTTGCACTACGTGTTGCTCTGTTGGGAGCTGCTAGAGAAGGAATTATACTGGCCAACTCCTC
>JAHBCN010020366.1:0-15173 GCA_019359885.1 Listronotus oregonensis
AAAATTTTTTTTTCAATAACAACTCGGTAAACTTAGGTAGTTTTGTATATATATATATATATATATATATATATATATATATATATATATATATATATATATATATATATAAAAAAAAAAACAGTATGTCCACAAAAAATTGCGAAGAGAAAAAACTTTTTATTTTTGATTTTATCAAAAAAGCTACTCTTGAAAAAAAATTTTGCTACTTCTTAAAATTGGAATAGAAACATTTGACATATTTTATACGCGGTGTTCAGAAAATTAAAAATTAAAATGGTACAAAGTAAAGTGCATTTATTTGTGAAGATATGGAAATAAGTTACTGGAAAAGTTGTTAAAAAATTAAAAGGTAGTTCTAATACCAATTTTCAAAAAAATCGGCCTACTTTTATTTATTTGTGATTAAATTTATTTTTAATATCAATTTAAATTTTTAATATTAATTTTATCAAATTTTTTGCTGTTAAGTAAGCTGACGTTTCTGCGGCTAATAAATTGTAAAAGCGAAGTGTCAATAAAGCTTGTCACTATCAACGCCTACTATCAATAAAGAGTTGCTAATTTGTAATAAGATAATATTAAAATAATTTTTATCACAAGTTAATAAAAGTAGGCCGATTTTTTTGAAAAATGATATTAGGAACTATCTTTACTTTTGAACAATTTTTCCCTAATTCTTATTTCCTATCTTCTCAAATAAATGCACTTGCTCTTGAACCATTTAAATTTTTTTTCAATTTTCTGAATACCCCGTATAAAATTTGTTAAATGTTTTACCCCCTTTTACTCTAAAAGTAGCAAAATTTTTAAAAAGTAGCTTTTTTTGATAAAATTAAAAATAAAGAAGTTTTTACTATTCAACACCTTTTCCGTGGACGTACTGGTGTGTCCACGGAAAAGGTGTTGAATAGGAAAAACTTCTTTATTTTAAATTTTATCGAAAAAAGTTACTTGTAATAAAAATGTTTGCTGCTTCTTAGAGTAAGACTGGGATAGAAAAATGTCACGTATTTTATAGGCGGTGTTCAGAAAATTGAAAAAACTTAAAATGGTACAAGAGTAAAGTGCATTTATTTGCAAAGATATGGAAATAAGTTACTAGAAAAAGTTGTTCAAACGTAAAGTAACTCCTCTCTAATACCAATTTTCGAAAAAATCGGCCCACTTTTATTTATTTGTGATTAAAATTTTATTATCAATTAACTAATTCCAAATTTTTGTACTAGTAGGCTTTGATAGTGACAAGCTTTATTGATACCTTGCTTTTATAATTCATTAGCCGCAGTATCGTCAGCTTTAAATGCTTACTTAACAGCAAAAAATTTGATAATAAATTGATATTAAAAATTTAAATCGACATTAAAATAAATTTAATCACAAAAAATAAAGTGAGCCGAATTTTCGAATATTGGTATTAGAGACTACCTTTAATTTTGAACAACTTTTCCTAGTAACTTATTTCCATATCTTCTCAAATAAATGCACTTTACTCTTGTACCATTTTAAGTTTTTTCAATTTTCTGAACACCGTATAAATATGTTAAATGTTTCTATCCCAATCTTACTCTTAGAAGTAGCAAAATTTTTTATCGAGAGTAGCTTTTTTCGATAAAATCAAAAATAAAAAAGTTTTTTCTCTTCAACACCTTTTCCGTGGACATACTGTATACATATAGTGTCCAGTATTTTGTAACACGCTCTCTGAAGGAAAACGCAACACTTTTAAAATTTACTTTACTTTGAATAAAATTTGTGGACCACTTACATATGCCATATTACAGACCTAAAGGAATTTTTTTTGGATTTATGGGCTTCCCAGTATCAAGGCAAAATTAATGTTCTTATTTTATATAACAATTCAATAAATTTAGGCAGTTTTTGTCTCTATTCAAAGTGTCCCATATTTTGTGACACGTTCTGTGAAGGAAAAACCGCAAAACTTTTTTTTATTTTACTTTAAGCAAAAATTGTAGACCACTTACACACGCCACATTACCAACCTGACGGTTTTTTAGGATGTCAGGGTGCTCAATGCGACAAAGGTTCCAATGGAAAACCCAGGTCGGAAACATGCATGTGCCATAACTTATAAAAATGTATTTTTCTACTACTGTATAAATAAGAAAACTTTGTGGTCCTAGCAACGCGAATGATAACGAAAGAGAACCTTCGTGTTACCTGGTTGCTAAGCGTTGCTAGCTACGAAAGTAATATTTTCAGCGCCTGGACAAAAAAGTAAGAGTAAAAAAGAGAAAATATGCTTGTGGGAAATATTAGGATTTATTTATAAAAAGTAACTAATTTATGACAAAATATTTTAAAAAACTAGGTTAGGTATTAACATTAAAAGTAATTGTGCAATTTGAGCAATTAGCAAAATAAATTGGAGGAATAATACTTGAATTAACAGTTTTTAAATTTGTTGTTGGGATATCGTTATCACCTTTAACTACGTTAATATTCATATTTTTCACTGTTACTTCATTAGAGGAAATATTGGTAGGAATTTCGTGTAAAATCTTCTTTGAAATTTCCACCTTATTACTATAGGATTCAGCAATATATCCCTCCGCAACAGAAGAAGACTTTCAACCTCCATGCCTTTTTAAGTCCAAAATATCGACATCCGAAGCATTGGCAAGGAACGTAGTTGACGTTCTTCTAAAAGAATGGCCAGTGTATATACTGATGTCTTCAAGCTTCAAAAACTTCGCAATTTATTTAGGTACATTTGAAATAGTGTGCTTTCCAATTACTTGATTAACACATTTACCTCTTTCATAACAAAACAATAAACGCTCATCTAGAGCATTCCTTGGTCTCAGCTTAATCTATTCCTGTAGAAATCTGACATAAGGAACTGAGCCTTCATCGTTGGTTACTACAAAGTTTCTTTTAACTTTATTTTTAGACTCCACTATTTTTACTATAGCCACGTCATTTCTTATTTCTACATCACTTAGCTTCATTCTGTATATTTCGTCTATCCGGCATGCCCCAGCCACTCCCATAATGGCTATTACTTTCATTGCTAAGTAACTTTGATCAGGCGCGTTAAGTAAAAACTTTATGATTTCTTCTTTTTTAAAAATTTTTGACTTTTTTGCCTCATAACCATCGTTTTTCCTTTTTGATAAAAGCAACTAGTTTCTTGAACTCCGAAATATCTCGATTTTTGTTTACGGAAATTGTTAACTTGAGCATGGAATATACAGACCCGAGAGTTGGTGATGATAAAGACTCGGATTTTTCTTGAAAATACGCCAACATCACATTCTCGTCAATCCGCCCCACATTTTTTGTAGCAAGCCATTCAGAAAACGATTTATATGTTTGATTGTCCCTCTCTTTAGATTTGTCTGGCAGAAGTGAGGCACACGCAAGGTCAGCTGCCTTTTGGATGCCATTTTCATATTCATTTAACATTTTAAAATGGGAATGGATTTATACTAAATTAACAATAATTCAAAATCTGACAAGTGCTGATGACAGACAATGTCAACAATAAATGTGTTGCTATGGATTAATTTTTAACAGGTAAAATTTCAAAATCTCTGATATTTCTATTAAAACATGATGTTAATGATTATTAAATTATGCGATACAAAGAACAGTAGCAGAAAAAATATAATACATTACACGATGCGAAAGGCATTTCAAGTGTTCGGAGGTTTTAAATAGCCTCGGCTTCGCCTCGGCCATTTAAAAACCACCTCACACCAAAAAGTAAACTTTCGCATCTTGTAATGTAAATAACTATTCTTAAATCGATATTTAATTAATTTCAAAAATTGCAAACTATAAGAAAATAGTTTTTATCTATGTAACACTTACATTCCGAACCTGTGACATATGTTTATCTAACAATGTAGTTTCTTCAGATTAGTAATATTAGGCAGTAGATATTAAATAAAATAGTGTGCATTTTTTTGAGTCATAAATAAATCTATGGTAATTATAAATCTCTGGCTATTTCTCTTATTTAATATATTATATATAGTTCTAGTCAAGAAGTAAGTTTTCTTTAAAAAATAGTTAAAAGGATTCGAAAAATATGAGCGATGGCTCATTCGACGCGGATTGTAATTCTGAGAAATGTGTCATGTCAATTTTTTCCTTCAGATAAAAATTTTTTTAACAACAGATTAAAGTTATAAATAATAATCAGAAAGTTGGAAGTTTTTTAACAGAAATTTCATCCTCTTTAAGGATCTTTTTTGCAATTCCCGCAATCTTGTATAGTTTTTAAGTTATCATCAAAAAAGAAAATGGCTTTTTTTAATTTTTTGTTAATAACAATTGCAATGATTATTTTCAGAAAAAAATCGACATGACACATTTCTCAGAATTGGGCGTCAAATCAGCCATCGCTCATATATTTTGTCCCACTTCTTAACTAGACTAATAATTATATGTTATGGATAATATTTATTAAAAAGCTTAAGTTTTCATAAATTATTTAGTTTGTGAGCTTTAAATTACAAGATTTAATACAAAATATTATTTGTCCTGCCAATGCAATTTAAGTAACTGAAACACATTTAGGCACTAAATTTGCGTTCAAAATTTTTGCACTTATTGTTTTGAGGCTTTTTTAAATTTATTTAGTTTTGCTTGTGTTAAAACCAATAAAGTATGACTTAAAACTGTGTGCCTTTTATTTAAATGAACGAACGAGATAGAAAAGAAGAGATTTAAATTAAATTTCTTAAACTTCTTAAATTCTTAATTTCTTAAACACACCATTTCGATTATTGGTTATAAGAGCCGTAATTTTTAAGATCTGTTCTGTCTCTAAAATAAATTACTTGTATTTTTTAAAATCTCATTTTACATCTAGTATTTTCTTTTATTTTAAGGAATAACTATTTAATCACGTTATATAAAAAACTGGTATATTATTTAGTGGACTTTTTAAAAGATAGAATTTGTATCTACCTAGAATACCCCCTATTCTAGTGTAGAAAGTTGAATTGAAGAAATCGAAAATGTTTTTTGTATTTTGATAGCTTAGATATTTAAAAATAATTATTTAGAAGGATTTTTCAAAATTCGAATTATTTTAAAAGTTATGGCTAAAGTTGTTGTTCGGTGCAATGAAGCTAGAATCGAAAGCTCTGAGTTTTGAGCTTTAAGAGCTTTAAAAGAAGGAAGAAGTGGCCGTCCTTCAAAGAGAAATTCGTTAAATATTTAATTTAAGGTAGAAGAAGGCCTAATATATGCAGACAAAATCGCTGATTAAAGAAATATAAGTTATATGTGCTGTTCTATCTGTTTGACTACCTGAAACTTAACTTAAAACTTTAAACGCCTTTTTCTTGAAACTACTTTTTTCGTAATGTTTGTCACAAAGTATCAAGCTCTTAATAACCGATTTTCGTAAAAGTAAGCTTAAATTTTCTTAATGGAAGAAACCAACAAAAAATCAAAATTTTTAATTTTTACAATTTTTTAAAAGTTCGGAAAAGTTAAAAAAATAACTAAAAAAACCTACTTTTTTTTAAGAAACCGCCATTTTGCGAGAATTTTTTTCTCATTTTTTCTGGTTTCTGTCATAATGACCTTTGTATTGATAAAAAAATTTACAATTTTTTCATTTTATAGACGACCCAAAGAGACCAAATCGTGACTAGATAAACACGTTTTTTCCCTCTACTTCAACAGCGTGTCACTTTGTAAAATATGTTTTTTTTTTGTGAATTTCTAAAATTTAAATAAATGATAAAAAATGAATAGCCAAAATATTAATTGTTTTTTTAATCGGCCGTCAAAAAACGCCCAAAAGTCGGCCTTTTAGACTAGAATACCTCCTTAAGGCTTATAACCAACGAATTCTTGGATAGAAATAAAGTAAACAAACCCTGTTTGGCATTAATACATTCAGCGGGGCAAGGAGGGATAGTTCTTGTAAACACACTGGACCGGCAACTTTGCTTAAACACAGTAAATAACATTACTTCGGAAATAATACATTTTTCAATGTTTATGGCATTAAACCATAAATTAATAATAAAATAAGAAACAAAAAACATAAAAATATTCAAAAGCATTTTTATACACACATTACTTCAAATGATAGTAAGGCTAAAAAATGGTTTGCTATAAATTATGTCTCTGGTATAAGTAATAAAATTAGCAATAATTTTCGCAAATTAGGAATTAATTGTATTTCAGTTAATAAAAATAATTTGGCAAGGGTTTTAGTAAATAACAAAGAAAAAAGTCCTAAGAATCAACAATCCGGAATATATAAAATATGTTGTAATGAGTGTGACGCAACCTATATAGGACAAACAGGGCGTTCTTTACAGGATAGAATAAAATAACACAGAAATTCAATTCTACACAGCAAGAGAAATACCGGTTTTGCGGAACACTGCATAGACAATAATCATATTTTTAATAATGGGGATGTAAAGTTATTACATAACATTCAGAAGGGTAACCAAATGGATTATTTGGAAATTTTGGCCATTAAGAAATCTATAAACAATAAAGACAACTTAACAAATACTCAAACAGATTTTGTAGGTACGCCCATCTTAGACGCTGCAATCAAAATAATTTAGTGCCATAAAATGTTTACTATAGGCCATCTGTGTAAGTTTAAGATAATTTTATTTTATTTTTAAGCTCATTCTTCTTAAAAAGATCTTTGAAAATGGTCGTGAGACCGAAACACGTGTCAGATCTATCTGAATAAAAATTTGTGAAACTTTACACCGAGTGTTTTATTTTAAATTAAATTAATTACATTTTTATAAATCGATGATTCTTTATTGTTAAAAATTATTTTAAAGCCAGAAATCTATTTTTGTTTATTTATTTATTATTTATGTTGTATCTGAAGTGGCAGACAGATATGACATTTACTTTAGATGCTCAATTCGATTGCAGTTGATCAAGTCAGTTTACAAAACGTGTTATTGAATAATACAACCTACTAGAAAGAGTTAAAATGACACCGAAGTGCCGATTTACTATCATTTTTTATTAAACGAATGCAGCAGCTGTCCAAAACAACCTTGTTTCCGGTGCTTGGAACTGTCATATTAATAAATGTTTATATTTAAATCGATGTTGCCTATATTAACACAAAAACAAATATTTTTGAATAATTTTATTACATTTTCAAGGTAATTTTCTTATTTTGGTTTTTGAGATCTGGCAATTTGTTTACGTTTTTCCAAAACAAAAACAAACAGATCACTGTACCAAACACCCTGCCTACAAACTGGCGTTGTGTTAATTCTAATCCTTGAGTTCGTTGCTTATAACATATAAATCATCTATTTTCTTAAATAAAATTGATTTTTTAATGTTAAAATGTGACATGCTTGTCAAGTTGTTTTTATTTTGATATTGATTGCAGGAATTACTCTATTTAAATGGGGTGTATTCTTAATATCTGATATGTTTAACAGATCTTATGTTTTTTAAAAGAGTCATATTTGCCTAGAACTTACATTTTTAAAATTCCATTTTTTGGCAATACACTTTCCACAAATATAAAATTATTGATAGAAGTAATTTTTAATGGGCGCAATATTTTTGTCATCTGTCACCTTTTAACAGATATTATTTTTAACTGGTTTATTACTTTTGATAGCTATTAATTTTGACACCCGTCATAATTTCAACATACATTATAGTTCTGGCTAACAAGCATAAAATTTATGTCACAAAAGCTTGGCACGCTTTTTTGCACGACAAAGCAGCTTTGCTGCTTTGTCGTGCAAAAAAAACGTTCAAGAGAGAAAGAAGTTAAAGGTACACCCTTTCTCTCTCGCTTCACGTGCTGATATTGGTCGACGGGACCTCTTTAATAGTGGTGGGGTCGCCGACCAATATCAGCACGCGAAAGATAGATAGAGAGAGAAAGGTTGTATCCTTATCTAGGTTCTTTCCCGCGCGTTTATTCGCACAGCCAAGCGGCAAGGCTAGAAATAGTCTCGAAAGTTTATAAAACCATCATAAATTATGTTCATTAATAAATCGCACAAATTAAAAAACACAACTTTGAGAGAAAAATCTAGCGAATATTTATTTTGCTATCCCTAATACTCAATACAATATAAAGTGTCTTTTATCCAATTAAAAAAGAAACATTTTTTTATTATCTGCACAATTAACATTGTCGATATATGTCATATATGAAAGTCATGCATTTATTTGAAATATCTCGAAAACGGTTTTTACGATATTTTTAAAAAACTCATGCAATATTAATCATAGTATTAGAAAATTTAAAAAAAGCCCCAATTAAAAATCGTCTTTGCCAGTTTATTATAAATCTTTTGAATTTAAAAGTTATTAAAAACTTCTATTGTTTATAAAAATAAAAACAATAATAAAATTAAAACATTCTTTCCTTAAAAAAGATCGAAAATTAGCGAAAAAAAAAAGATTTGGAATTTTTTGACCCCCTATCACCCTTGCAAAAATTCATGGAGCTAGATCTACTAAAGACACAACACATATATATTTTTATTATAACGTGGGTAATAGGCTTTGTTAAACAAATATAAAAAAATTTTAAACCCAAAAAAAAATTAAATTTGTGCCCAAAAATTCAAAAAAAAATTGTGCTTATCCGCGCTTCGAAAACCTTTAATTTGGCCCAAGCAAAATTAAGGAGTCTTTTAATGCGGCTGAGATATTCAAAAAAACCGAAAAATCTTTATAAAACAGTTTCTGATGCAGCTACTTAAATAAAAAAAAAGAATAAAGCACGTATTTTCATTTTCAACAGGCCTGATTGGGTGAGATTTCAAAAAGTAAAAGCCGATTTACCCCCCCCCCCCCCCGATATGCGCCAAGGCCCTTTGTAATAAAAAATACCTTTTAAAGAAATTGGCTTTAATTCGCAAAACGTGACGTTCAAAAAAAACAAATAATATAACCTCTAAACAATATATGGATAAAATATGTTTATACTACATTCACCCAGGGGCTATTTTTCTGTATAGTCTTGTAAATAATGTGGTTTGTTTTTTATTCTGGTTGATCTTCTCAGAATATCAGTATCACTTGTTGGCATATCATTTTTATTTACATCTTTACTAACAGATTAATTTAGGTCCTCGGATGAACTCGAATTTTTGTTATTCAAATTGGAATTATGATCTTCTGCTTTTTCTCCATTATGTTTTAAAGTAACA
The DNA here is from genome assembly GCA_019359885.1 of Listronotus oregonensis. Taxonomy (NCBI): domain Eukaryota; kingdom Metazoa; phylum Arthropoda; class Insecta; order Coleoptera; family Curculionidae; genus Listronotus; species Listronotus oregonensis. Next base: position 9,165 of record JAHBCN010020366.1, read on the forward strand.
TCTCCTCTAGGTGCTAAGTGTTTAGTAGCTACTGTACTTTCTTTTCCATTTTCATATCCGATCAAAGCGTAGTCTGGATTTGCTTGAATAAGGTCAACTTCTTCTACCAAAGGGTCAAATTTACTTCTGCGAACAAACTTTTTTAATAAGACTTTTTGCGAACTCTGTAACCATGAAGGAATAGATGTTCCACTAGTTGATCGACGTTGATAATTAAATAGACGTTCATGTGGAGTATTATTAGTTGCTGTACATAATAAACTTCTTACAGGATGTAAAGCATCTGGTAAAACTATTTCCCATTTAGTAGTGTCCAAATTTCTAGTTTTAAATGTTAAAGTAACTGCTTTCCATATTGTACCGTTGTACTTTTCAGCTTGTCCATTTTCCTCGGGATTATATGGAGTTGTTCTACTTAAGGCAATGCCTTTAGAATGAAGGTAATTAATAAACTCCTTCGAAGTAAGCTGGCATTCCGAAAAGACAGAATAAGTTATTTAGACATTCTATAGCAGTTTGACTAGATGTGTCGGTACACTGAAAAGTCCATGGAAATCTTGAAAACTCATCAACTATCGTTAACATATAGCAGTTTTTGGATGAACTAGGAATTGGACCTTTAAAATCAATATTTAGTCTTTCAAAAGGTGCCGTTGCTTTAAATCAATGCTTGTGTTCATCTTTTGTATAAAATTTAGGTTTAACGTCAGCACAAATTGGACATGCAGCTGTCATTTGTCTTATATTTTCTATTGAATAAGGTAGATTACGAATTTTTACAAAATGGTACATTCTTGTTACACCAGGATGTGATAAAGAAGAGTGTAATTCAAACAATGTGTTTATAATGCTGTTACAAATCTTTGAAAATGTATCTGCTGCAGCATTAGATTTTTCAGGACGATAGATGATATCGTATTTAAAACATGAAAGTTCTAAACGCCATCACATTATTTTTTCATTTTTGATCTTGCTAGAATGATTACTATTAAACATAAATGATACTGATTTCTGGTCTGTTACTAATTTAAATTGTCTTCCAATTAAAGTCAAGCATAGACCTCTTTTTCAATTAAAGAATGTCTCCGTTCAGAATCTGTAAGGGTACGAGAAAAGAAAGCAACAGGTCTTCCTATTTGACTAAGAGTAGCAGCAATAGCAAAATCGGATGCATCTGTTTCGACAATTAAAATGTCTTTATCATCAATTGTCCACAGAAGGGCGTTTGCTATATCAGTTTTTAGACTTTCAAATGCAAAATTTAAATCTGTATTCATAGGAAAAGACTTACAATCCACAGGGCCACGTATTTTCTCCGAAAAATTTTTGATCCATTTTGAATAATGTGAAAACATCCCAAGTGCTCTTTGAAGACTTTTTAAATCTGTGGGAATTGAAAGGTCTAAAAGAAGTTTTAATCGATCAGAATCAGGTTTCATTGTTTTATTTTCGATAGTATAGCCGAGAATATTTACTGATTGTTTATTAAATTTACATTTATTTTTATTTAAAGTAAGTCCATATTTTTGAGCTGCATCTAAAAATTTTTGTAAATTGATATCATGGTTTTTTTGGTTTTCACCACAGACTGTGACGTCATCCAAGTATGCAAATACGCCTTGTAAATTTTCTTTTTGAATAACTGAATCAATTACTCTTTGGAAACAAGAAACTCCATTAGTGACTCCAAATGGAATTCGTCGAAACTGATACAATCGACCTCCTGCTTCAAAAGCTGTGTATGGTTTATCAGCTTCTTGAATAGGTATTTGATGGTATGCAGATTTAAGATCAATTGTGCTAAATATTTGATACTTTGATATTTTTGAATCTAACGACTCAATATTAGGAAGAGGATAGGCATCAAGTAAAGGTAATTTATTAATAGTCTGAGAATAATCAACGACCATACAACGTTTATGATTGTCACTTTTAGTTACTATTACTTGGGCTCTCCATGGTTAAATACTTTCTTTAATAATCCCTTCTTTTAATAGATTATGGACTTCTTTTCCAGTAATCTTTGGCGGATATTAGACTGTATAATGCCGTTTATTAAAGCATCACGGATAAAATCTTCTTTGTTTTGTTGAGCAGATACAGCTTTAAAATTACAATTTTAAACAAAAGTTTAAGCTCTTGTACATACTGATCAATAGTTTCGTTAACTTGTTGTTTTCGAGTAGACAGAATATATCTTGCGTAGATTTCATTTGTTGGCTTAATATATAAACTTTTTAGAATTTTTATAGCAGAATCATATGATTTTACTTCACTTATATAATCATAGACATTAGATGAGACAAAATTAATTAAAAGCATGTACTTATCTTTGTCTTCAAGTGATTTTTCTTTAGGTGAAGTGCTTTCTAAGAAATTTCTAAATGTTTCATACCAATGCTTAAATTCTTTTGCTGCAGTTGTGGAATTTGGATCAGCTTCTAGTCTATCAGGTTTAAAGTATTTTTTGATGTTTTATTTGCGAATTAACTTGTAATAAAAAATACCTTTTAAAGAAATAGGCTTTAATTCGCAAAACGTGACGTTCTGATTACATTGACAAATTATTAATGACATAAATTAAAAAAGACAAATAATATAACCTCTAAACAATATATGGATAAAATATGTTTATACTACACTCTATAAGAAAAAAACTAGTGGATATTTATTTTGCAAACCTTAAAACCAATAATTATACAGTGTGGTTATTTAAGTGTGCAACATATGGGATATTTTTATTATTTGCACAATCAAAATACAAATATTGCCGAAAGTTTGCATTCGATATCATATTAGGTGCACTTAAAACGGTTGCAAGTCAAACTGCATACTGGGTAGGTCAAAAAATAAAAATATAAACTGTACAGGAGTAAAGTGCCCCTATTTCAGAAAATTTAGCAAAATTTTATAAAGAAAAGTTGTTTAGAATTAAAAGTTATGTCTAAATACCAAAACATGGCCTCCCAAAAATTGTTTGTGTTTTTTTTAGAAACATTTAAAATTTCTCCTATTTTTTTTTATATTTACCCCCCTCTCATATTTTTTTTAAATCAAATTAATTTCAAGCATATTTGTAACATTAACATATATTTTTAATTTTTTAGGGAATCACAAATTTCATGTTTCTTGCAACGATATTAAACACAACTTCAAAATTTTACAAAAATTCTTTTAATAAGGTAAAACATAAGTATTGATAATATGCATGTCAAAAAACGCTCATTAAATGTGCAAAATTTTTATTTTAAATGTTTATTAAAAAATTAATATACAAACATAAATCCTCATAAAAAAAATCTTAGGAGGCTACGTTTTGGTATAAGAGCATACCTTTTAATTCTAAACGACTTTTTTTTATAACATATTACTTAATTCTCCGAAATAAGGGCACTTTATTCTTGTACAATTTTTATATTTTTGACCTACCCGGTATGCTGTTTGACTTGCTACCATTCTAAGTGCACCTAATATAATTACGAACATGCACCAACTTTCGGCAATATTTGAATTTTAATTGTGCAAATAATGAAAAAAAATCTCATATGTCGCACACTTAAATGACCACACTGTAGATAAAATTTTGTTTAATTAAATAATAAAAAAAATAGATAACATTGTAGGAAGTTAAATTTAATTTATATTTTATAGAAACACGTCAATTTTCATTTTATATGAGTAAAATAACTTCACTATAGACTTAAATAAAACTTTGTTACTTAAAAAAATTATATTTTAAAAAAGCAATATTTTTTCATCGAAAATAAAGCCGCCTTTTTGCCGTGTCTCATTCCGTTAAATTGCTTTTTTCGCTTTTTAATTTTAAAACCTATAAAAGCATAAATTGTTAACTAACCTAGTTAACCTTAATTCACATGGTAATGTAGTCAAAGCGACGGACTTAACATAGTTATTCATAATTAAAAAACTTCCGTTAGCGCTTTTAGACCTCTTTTTCAGCTTATTTTTTTTGCTGCGCTAGGAAATTTTATTTTCCGCTTTTTATATATTTTTAATATAATATAAGAAATATTTATTTTCAAGCTTATTAAAGCGGTCTATTTGTCAGACCTTTTACCAGTTTTACCTAGTTATTACATAGCAAGGGAGGAAAGTGTCCCTTTTCCTCCCGCGGTTAAAATACAAGGGAGAAAATGCACCTTATTCTAGAGCAATGTACACAGTGCTTTTTTCTTTTAATGACTTAAACGGATCAATTTAAAATATTAAAACTTAAGATAATGTTATTCATGCATGAATACTATATTTTAGGGTAAAATTGACAGATGAAAATTTTAAGGTGGCTGCTTAGCGCCATCTTGGAAAAAAAATTAAATGAAAAGAGTGGTCTTGTGGTGCATCATTTTAAAGCTCCTGACGAGTACTTTACACCCTAGAATATAAAGTCAATTCCTTTACCTACTACAAAATGGTATTACATTTAATAACTACCTGAATACATTAACATTTAACTTCATAATTCAAATAAAAACGTTGAGTTCAGTTGAGAAAATGCTGGAAATAGTTGCCTTAAACTTCTTGACACAAAAACAGTTGCTCTGAAATTTCACGCCAAACATTTTCACACATTGATATTTCTACAAATATTTGTTATTCTCTGTCCAATATTGAAGCAGTCTCAGTTTCGTACGCCTTTTGCTTCAAATACCCCCATAAAAAAAATTCCAGAGGTGTCGAATCTGGCGATCAAGCTGTCCATTCCACAGGTCCTCGACGGAAAATTCAATGACCGGGGAAAACTGTTATCATAATAGTTTCGAACTTGTTTAGAGTAGTGTGGTAGAGCTCCATCTTGCTGGAATACAATATCCATATCAAATTTATTAGGATTCGCTTCGACAATTTCGGTTATTAGAGGGTCAATATTTTTTTCCAGCATATTCAAATACAGTTCCCCGGTTAAATTTTGTTCGATGAGTAGGGGCCCCACAATATGGTTTCCCAATATCCCTGCCCAAACGTTTATTTTTTCCGGATATTGTGTATAAGTTTCCCGAATGACGTGAGGATTAGTGTCACTACAATAAAGACAATTTTGTCTATGAACATTACCGTCGAGAAAAAATATACACTCATTACTAAAAGAAATATTATGGAAATAGGTAGGATGCCGTGCAATGGTTTTCGTCATAGTTTCGCAGAATTCTATTGGTCGATCAGGGTCATCTTCAGTTAACTGGTGTAGCATTTGGATTTTGTATGGATGATACTTTATTTTCCCTTTTTTAAAGTCTCCATACAGTAGAAGGACAAACTTCACACTCATTCGTGACGGAGAAATAGATTGGGGGATTAACTATCATCTCACCAATGGCTTACTTTCGGGGTTGGGGCGGGGGCTTTTTTTTGTTTACACTACCAGTAGTTGTAAATTAAGATAAAATTCCCCTAAGTATTTTCAAAAAAAAGGACGATTCGGGAAAAAGATTGTTACAAATCCTTTCGGTTTCGTGAAAGTTACCCTTGTACAAAAAAAAAATCGCCCCGATTTTTTTCTTCCAATGGACGAGAATAGAACTAGATGAGAATATTTTTAAATGTACAAAAAAATTTGCTTTCGACTGAAATTTTTTCACTGTCAACAAAAAACCCGAACTATCTCTTTTGCTGTAGATACGACAGAGATTAACAATTATTTGTAGAGAACTGCATGTTAGTGTGTTGGGTATTTAATTTTCGAAACTGAGCCCGCTTTAATATTGGATATACGACAGAGAATAACGAATATTTTAAAAAAATCAATGATCTGTGTTTGAAAAAAGTTCGGCGTAAAATTTCAGACCGACTATTCTTGTGTCAAGAAATTTAAAAGGGAACCTTTTCCCGCATGTTCTCAACTGAACTCAATGTATTTATTTGAATTATCAAGTTAAATGTTAATGTATTCAGGTAATTATTAAATGTAACACCATTTTGTAGTAGGTAAAAAAGGGAAATTTACTTTATATTCTAGGGTTGTTGAGTACTTTTTTCAGGAGTTTCAAAAAT
>JAHBCN010020367.1:0-15097 GCA_019359885.1 Listronotus oregonensis
AAAAAAAATGGTAATTTAAAAAAATAAACATTTATTAATAACCACGTCAAAAAAAATGGAAAAACCAAGTTGTGGAAGAACTTATCTAATTTTAGAGCACAGTACTTAAGAAAGTCAAGATTTTTGGATAGGAACATGGCCCTCATGTTACAGAAGTCTTGTTGGTGGGATAATTTCTTACCGGGGCCGGGTTTACAAGTGCAGTTTTAGTTTGGGACCAGGTACATGTTACTTTTGGGTTTTCTTTAAAATTATTGTCATCTAAAAGTGAAGCAACTCTTGAGGCAGTTTGGACAATAAAAGCCAAACTATTATCGTTTCAAAAATTACCGGAAATAAAAACCACTTAATACAAAAACTATTTATTTATTTAAAGCTAATAATACTGTACAACAAATTTACTTAGTCTAAAACATGATTTTTTGTAAAAACAAAAATACTAGTACGGTCATAAGTGAAGCTCTTGAAATGGTACTACTCCCTGTTAATCCCTCAGACTCTATATAAGACTTTATATCGGCTTTAAGAGTTTTGGCCCAATTTATATTATCTTGGCAGCTTTTAAGTGAGTTGTCCACGGTAGTTTGGTGGGATTCGGACAAACCCTCAACGTTTTTCAAGGCATGAAGCTAAAAAATAAATAATTATTTAGGTTTGGACACATAGAACCGTTTTAAACAAACTAAAATAGACCAAAACACATTTTTTTATTATCTTAATATTATACGTAAATAATCTTTTCTGCGAAAAAACTTTTTTTTACCCGAACTTTTATAACACAGCTAGAAGCATTTACCATTTTTTTTTATTAAACAACTAAAATACTCTAAACCGTTTATTTTCTCTTTTGACACAAACACCTGAACAAAAGTGTATTGAATTGGCTCAAAAAGTCAGTAACCATGCTAACACCAACAAAAAATATATTGCATTGATTCAGAAAGTCAACAAACATGCTTACACCAACAAAAAATGTATTGCCCTCCTAATCTTTGGAAAATTTTTTTTTACCTCTATTTGTCAAACAATTCGCTGCCAATTTTACCCTTGATCCTCCTAATAAAATTTCTCTTCCAACAGTTGCCCCGGTTCCTCATAAAATTTCCGATATCATTTTAAAAGTTAGACAGATCAAGCGTATACTTTCTTCTCTTAATACTAAAAATCGTCGGGCTGGATGGCAAAACAATCTTTAAAAAAATGTGCTCTGCACCCATCCTAATTTGCCTTTTTTCCGAACAGCTGAAAAGCTGCACGTGTCCAACCTTCAAGAAAGAATGTAAAATTTCTCCCTTCTAACTATAGACTTATATATGTTCTTTGTGTTTTTTTTGAAAGTAATAAAAAAATGTATTTTTTCCCAAATCTTGAAGTATTTGGAAAAACACAAGATCTTACATGACAGACAATATGGATCCTGTCACAGAAGATCCACAGCTGATTTTTTCCTTTGTCTCAAACAAATGGAAGCTTTGTTTTAGGGTTTTCATCCAAGCTTTGCTTTCCCTTTCCCAGTTTTCTTTTTAATTGAGGGTTATCAGTTATTGTAGATGGTCACTCTTCCAGCTTCTACCAGGTTAATGCTGGGGTGCCCCAGGGCCCAGTACGGGGCACCCACTCTGTTTCTTCTACACATCAACCCATTGTTTTGCTGACGATAGTACCCTCCACTCTAAAATTTAATTTTTCAAGCCAGTCAAAAGCCTGATTTGGAAACCAAGCGTAGGTAAACCGTCTCTGTTACAAAATCTTAAACATATTTTGGATTGGGCTGCCAAAATCTTGTTCATTTTAATGATCCAAAACACAGTCATGTTCGCTGCCGCGAAAAAAAATGCCATCCATTACATATGAGCGGCCAAGTTCTGCACAAAAAGAGTCGTTTAACCCGAAAAGAAAACCTCAACTGGCACAAAAATTACATTCATAGCCTCAGCAGCTTCAAAAAGGCTTTGATTTCCCTTTCGAGCCAGAAAGTATTTCTCTTCTTCCAATCTGTTTCTTATGTAACCCAAATTAGACCCTCGTTAGAATATTGTTCTTATGTCTGGGGAATGGCGTCTCCCAATACTTAACATTCTGGACTTCATTCAATGGAGAGCTGTTCGTCTTTTTAGTGATGAGCAAAACAAGACCAAGACCAAGACCGGGCTACCTTGGCTTGGTCTTGCAAGCCTGGTCTTGGTCTTTTTGCAAGCCAAAAGAAGGTCTTGGTCTTGGTCTTGGTCTTGCACCACCCGGTCTTGGTCTTGGTCTTGGGGCTTGCTGCAAGAGTCTTGCTGGTCTTGTTTTTTTTGGTAGTAATAATTTAAACTAAGCAATCTTGAATAAAATATATCTTTTTAATACTTAAATATAAATAAAGATGGGGACTATATTTTTTGCTTTAAAATTTAAAAATATACCAGTTTTAATCTTAAACGTACATTTAAATCATTTGATTAAAAAGCATATTTTTAATGAAGGCGTTTTTTTTATAGCGCCAGGACCGGATTTAATTTTTTTCCGCCCATAGGCTAATAAATTTTTCCGCTCTAATATGTCAATAGGGTGTAAACTACACTAGTAATTCTTATAAAAAAATTATTAAACAAATTTAACAAAAGTAAAACATACAGAAAATTAATTAACAATTTTTAAAAAACAAACAAATTTTTACCTATTCCCTAAATATTACAAAAAAAATATTTATTTACCTACATTTTTAAAAAAATTAATCGTAAATTTGCCCCCACAATATTTGGCCCTAGGTTTTAGCCTACTCAGCCTTTGGTAAAAACCCCTTTTATAGCGCTATATTTTTGGTTAAATTAAGACACAACCTTCTTTTATACATTTGGTGGCATAAAGAAACATTTTAGGGATAAGAATTATATAAATTTTCTTTGAAGAAAGATAAAATTTTAAAACAAATACAAAACTGTTTACTGTGTGAGAGAAAAAAAAAACTTTTAATTTTAACCAGAGGAAAAGTGAAAATAATTCTGATATGTAACCATTGGGTTTGATTAAAAAAAGTTATTTAAAAACTTTTTGTTTATATGAACTTTTTACTTTTAAATTGGTTGGGAAATTTTTCGTACAAAGTTTTAGAAATACTTTATTAACAATCCCAGATAAAAGGGGGCCTAATAGTGTGACAAACTCGTATCCCTAAATCTCCTTATGGTGTAAAAAAACCAAACATACAAAAATTATAAAAAAAAGGGCATAAAATGTAAAATTATTTTCTACCGAATTTTCATTAATCCACTCCACTCAAAAACCCTAATTTTTAGCTTTTCCCAAAATAAAAAAAAATTATGGCGAAAAAAAAATTTATAAAAAATCGCCACCTTTTATATTATGCTGGAAAGGTTATATAGGAACAATGTCGCTAGATGGTTTTTAATTATTTTCGGTTTTGACTTTTCCCCTAAACCGGAAGGATTTTTTCCATTTATATAAAAAGTTTTCCTTTATTACATGGCAAATATTTTATATTAATCCATTACTTTCAATTATTTTAATTTTAAAAACAATTAATTGTGCCAAATTTACAGGTGAAACAAAAACAATGTATTTTTGGATTTTGAAGATTTTGATCCCCCTGTAAGGGAACTTAAAGAAAAAAATCATTAAAATTATAAAATTTTTAATATTCAGCTTCCATAACTTTTGTCCCCCCTAGTTTTTCCTGTCGTAAACGATTTCGAAGATGTCAAGCTTTGTCGGACCATTGAGTCACCATCTCATTATTTTTGAAACATGTTATTAAATTTATTCGTTATCGTTGTAACAAAACCCATAGAACTAAAAAAACAAAGTGATGGGTTTAATTATTATTTTATTTAAGAAACTCTTACTTTTAAATAATCGCCTCTTTTGACAGTTCTTGCCTTTTTGTCATGTCTGTTGAAATGCCTCTGTATATTAAATATAACAATAAAATATTACAATATCAAAAAAAGTTGCAGAAGTGCAAGAGTCTTGCAGGTCGGTCTTGGTCTTGCGTAGTCTTGCACACCTCGGTTTGGTCTTGGTCTTGGTCTTGCATACCTCGGTCTTGGTCTTGGTCTTGCAAGCGAAAAGGGTTTGTCTTTGGTCTTGGTCTTGCTGCAAGACCAAGACCAAACCCAAACAAGACCGGTTCGCTCATCACTAGTCTTATTAATAATCCCACGCTTACAGAAAAGCTTCTTCCTCTTGCCCACCGTCGAGCTGAAAAAGATTCAACCCCCTTTGTGGGGAGCAACAGCTACAGGAGCTGTTTTTCACTGGAATACCACTGTAGCCGTATCTTATTTAAATATTTTTTTTTTTTATCACGACATTATCTATATCTTTTTAGGAGATACAGTTTTTTTAAAAGGAAGGGTAAAAGAAACTTCGTTTCATTGCTGCTCCTAGTACCTGCTATAATCAAATTCTGTATAAATATTTTTGCCCAAATATACTTACTAAGGAATCAATTTCAAAAAGAAAAGATTATTAAAATTAAATACGCGGTTGGCTTGGAGGCTAACTTTAAAATTGAGGCCAGGCTTTATGTTTTTTTTTTTTGGGGGAAATTAATATTTAATATCCATAATTTCAATTGATACTTTTTGTTAGGTCACAAAAATAATACTAGGATTTTTTTTCTGCAATAAAATTTATTAACTTACTACTGCCCTTTTTTCAAGTTGATCTTCGAATAAAAGTAATTAGCAATATTGGAAATTAAAAGAGCCGACACTATCGTAACTGAAACAAAAAAATTTTTTAAAAATGTGTTTTAGCAGTTAGTATTAAACAGGTCCGGATTAAGGTTTTTTTTTTTATAATTTTTTGAAGTTTAAACCCATAAAAGGGAAAAAAAGTTGAGTCCTGGTGATTTTTTTAAAAAGGACACCCTTTTTAAATTTTTTTTATATTTTGGTCCTGTAGTTCAAAAAATTTTTCTTTAAAATTTGCAACATTTAAAATTAAATTTTGAAAAAAATTTTTTTATTTTAAAAATTTTTCAAAATTAATTTAAAAAAAAAAAAAAAGGGAAAGAAAAAAAAAGGTTTTTCCTAAATTTTTTTAATTAAAAATTAACCACATTTTTTTTCCAAATTTTTAAAAAGATGCACCATTTTTTGTGACGGTTTTTTTTTAAAAAAACTTTTTTGTTTTTGACCACCCCTCGTTTTTTTTAACCCAAAAAAATATTTTCCTGAAATGCACCGTGGGTTAAAGGTAACGTCTGCAAAATATAAAATTTTAAGTAAATAATAAAAAATTTCATAAGACAGAAGGTGAGCTGCATGACCCTGTATATGTACTAGGTTTTCCAAAAAATTATCTTATGTAAACTACTTTTTAAAAAATCTATAAAACAATTATGATGAAATATGAAATTATTTTATTTTAAATCCCCTCAAAAGATTTAAGTCTTTGTTAACTGAAATCATAATTCATAATTATTATAATCGGTAATTACTTTAATTTTTACGTTTCATGATACCCACTACAAGTGTAAGTAGTATTCTTTTGAAGTGTTTTTTTATAACCGAGACGTTCCACGTTCCCAGACACCCTGTCTAAAATCAAATTTATTACACTCCTAGGTGTGTTTTGTTAAAAAAAACCCTTTTTAAGTTGAGTACTTGTAAACCTATTTAACTTACTATGAGTTCAGCTCATTATAATTTTCTGCAATGAACCCATACCCTTTTGCGCCTTCTTTGCTGCTAGTGTAAATGGACCATACTGAAGTGGGTCCTGGAATCTGATTCCTGATGTTTGATTTATAGTTTGTTTTAAATACCTAAAATATCAAAAGAAAAATTACAAAAAAGATATTCACCTTATTGGTTATTTGCTTACCATTTTATTAATGTTGTGTCTTTTTATCCCGCCACTTAAAAAAAGTCAGAATTTTAACATTTTGGTTTCTCCATATTTTTTTCCACAAGAAGTTGAAATCTCTAGTGATGTTATCACTGTGCCTTTTGTGGTTACAGTAAACAATGTTTCTTAAGTTTTTAGGAACCCTGAAATTATACGATGTTACCTTTCTTTTTAATATTTGAGAAATTCACGGTCCAATAAAATTATATTTGGAAATAATCATGTCAATTTTTGCTTTAAATTAATGTCCCACTCCAACAAAAGCTTTAAATTTATAATCACCTTTCTTAAACAGTTTTTCTAGGTCGCCAAAATATTCTTTTACATCAGCAATTGCCCAATTACCAATGAAGTTTGAAGGTTTATCGAAGGCCAATGCTGTAAAAAATTGTCCAGGCGGGCGGGGGAGCGGAAATGGGGGGAAAGGCCCGGGGAAGTTGGCAATAAACAGGTCATGACGGGGCTTCCATATTTCTTTACGCCCCGTAAAAAAGTTGCCCCTCATCAAATATCAAATTCAAACAACCATACTTTTACTTTTTTTTTTTTTTTATGCACAACATTGTTGGTTACTAAAAAACTATTATAAAAAATTTTAAAAAATTTTGTGTTTTTTTTGGTTGAAAGAATTGATGGCGCCACTTCACAGCCATCTATTTAAATGGTCGATATTTTTGGGAGTTTTGTATTTTAACCGTAAAACTTAAATAAATAAAAACACTATCTTTTAAAATAAATGTCAAACATTGTATGATATTTCCCCGGGGAAACTTAACACCAATTTAGTAAAAATTTTGAATGGCAAAATAGTGTAAATAAGTTTAATTTAATTATCATATTTAAAATTGATATCTGAAAAATAAAACGATGAAAAAAAAACCTTTTTAAATTTTGGTAATCAACGCCTTTTTTTAAAAAAAATCACCGAAATCGGCGAGTCAAGAAAAGTTAAAGCTAACCAAAGTTTGGACAGTTTTTTTTTTTTTTGGGCCCAATATTTTTAAAAAAATTGTGTTTAAAGAATTAATAAAATAGTGCCCCTTTTTTTTGCAGGTAAAATAAACTTTTAAAAGCATAATAGCTATTTTTTTAAAAAAAGGGGTTACTTGGGATAAACCCCCTGAAGGTAAAAATCCCCGGGGGGCCCCCGGCCCCGAGGCTTCGCCCTGGGGCCCATTATAGTAAAAAAAACCCCGGGGGCCCATAAACCCCAATTTTTCCAAAAAAGGGTTTTCAATGAATAATTTTTTTATTGCAAAAAAAAAATAAGTTGCCCTTTTACCTGTATACGTAAGTAGATTGAAAAGTTTATTTGATGTTTCTGTCAGTTAGTCAGTTGGCATTTTTTATTTAACGATTTGTTCAAAAGGGAAAAAATTTCCCCAAAAAAAGAAAAGGCCATAAAAGCGACCGGAAATTTTTTTAAATCAAGGCAACAAAGGGGCGGGGTATGGAATTTGGTATTTGGAAAGATGCAAAAGATCAATTCTTCAAATAAGTGAAAAAATTTTAATGGATATTTCCAGGAACTGGTAAGTTATTGATTTTATTTTTTTAAACATATGTTTAACAAACTTTATTATTTTTAGTTTGGGGAAAAAACAGTCCCCAAATCTCTCTGGACCAAACCCCTATAAGGCCCCCGTTGATGGTCTATGAAAATATAGACATTTCGCAATACCATCGGGCTCATCTATTTTAAAAGTTAAGTCGAGAGGATCGTCCCCCAAAAAGTCTAAAGTTTTGGAAGGAGAACAAATATTAAAATTTATTAAGAAGGCCCCCATAATATCTACTTGGTACACAAAGTCATATTGGTAAGGGGGGTTTTTAGGGGTTTTAAAAAGATGAGTTGGTCAAAATGACCATTGATGACATTGGGGAAAAGAGGAACGTCTTGGTTATAAAGGTACCAGAAACAAAAAACTTCAACCAAAATTTTACTATCATTGAAGAAGATATAGGCGTTTTTAAAATTTTAAAAAAAAAATTTCACAACATTAAGACCAGCTGGAATAAAGGAGCGAAGATTCTTTTTACCTATAGAAAGGGTCGATGTACAGTAAAACCCATTGGAAAAAATACCATAGGAAGCGTCCCAACATTGATCAAAAATTTTTTTAAAAAGGGGTAATGCAGAAGTTTTCCCGGGGCCCCTGTTTGCGTCGCACATCGTAAAACTTTTATTTTTTTGGGGAAAAAAGGGGGGGCTTCGTTTTTAAAAAACCCGGGGTAAACAAACCCCTGGGAAAAATGGGGAAAAAAGCCCCCCCCTTTTCCGGGGGGGGGGTTTTTTTAAAGGTTTTAAAAAACCCCACAAATCTTAACCTAACTATATTTATGTCACCTGTCAAATCCATATTGTGACGTCATCATGGTCATCGGGCCTTTTGGGGAAAAAATTAAATATGTCGCCAGCTCATCATTGGAAAAATTTAAAAAAAAAAGTCCTTTCCTTTTAGGGGGATTTGAACCACCTAGTCCTTTTGCTTCGGTTTCAACGCCTTAGACCATAAAACCAAAAGGGGCTGGTTAAAAAATGTATTGATTAAAACGTGTGGGGGTACGTTAGGAATCTTACACTAGCATTGTGCATATGTTAAAAAATGGTGGCTGTCACCTATCACCTGTCATATTTCGCTTTTCCACATGGTTTGAAAATATTTAGGAATCTTGGAACTATAAGGTATTACGGCACATGTGGGGGCCCCCCTACGCTTAAGGCCCCGGGGTGGGCCGGGGGCCGGGGGGGGTTCATTTATTTTATTAATCTTACAATTTTTGAATAGTAAAAAAAAAAAACACATTGTATATTTAAAAATTAAATTTTTTTTTAAACCACATATAGGGGGTGAATCAAAAAATAGGCTACATTTAATTTGCTACTAACATTACATAAAATTACAATACTACGTTCTACTAACTATACTTAACCAAAATTTTTAAAAGTGTATCATATACCAAACCTATGAAAGGGGATATTTAATTACAAACTCAACAGATATTTTAGTATGTGATTTAAGTTTATCTCCTAAAAACGTAATTTTATCAAAATTTTAACTCTTTGCTGCAGTAAATCGCTTGGTACTGTATTTTTTTTTTTGAAAAAAAATTTTTTACAGGTGAGAAAATGTTAACATATTCAATTATTCCAATCTTAATAGGAAACATATAATAATAAATTTTTAAAAAACCTTTTAAAAAAAGATACCTTTTTGATGAACCCTTTTCGCAAGTCAACATTATATTCATGTAACCATACAAAAGTCCTTTCAGGAATTTTTTTTCAAATCATTTTTTTTTTTAATTTTTTTTGCTAGATGAGGGGGATGTGTTAAATTACGTCCGAATTTGTCGAGAGTCAGGGGCTAATTTTTCCGCATCATTTTTCTAATCAGTTTATTCAATGATATCAGCTTCTTTAACTCTTCAAGAATACTTATAATCTCGTTTTCATTAGAGTTATTACCAGCTACCTTACTTGCCATTAACAATTTTAATCTATCCACAAGCTCATTTGGATCATCCCAGTAAACTAGTCAATTTTTTTTGGGAAAAATTTTTTTGTAATCGGGTAAGAAACCAGACTGACTATCGATTGGTAAGCCATAACCCTGAGGCTGTTGTGCACGTGTAATTCGCAATTGCTTCCCCGTTCTCTCTGCTTTCTTGCATTTTCCTCTTTTATACGTTCAAGTAATGGTTTAATTGTTAGCATATTTTGACACCTCTATTTCCAGCAGGTTGTTCCTTTTCATCGAAATTTCTCTTGTTTGCATTTGTTAGCAAAAAATTTTTTTTGTGAATGCTCGCTCAATCCAATTTTTTTTTTAATGGATTGGTCTTAAATAAAAGTTCATATAGTCCAGGAGTTCCAGAAATTTTTCCCTTTAATATAAATATCCGGTCCAAAAGCCGAGAATCACCAAAAGTTAGATGATCGGTGGTTTTAAATTTTCATGTTTTAAATATGTGCGATCGTACTCGTTTTCCGTATCAGTTATAAATCCTTTCACATATTCTCTCGGTAGCGGGTCATACTGATCTAGATATTCCCTAAAGGATTTTCTGTAATACTATCCATTTCCAGGGTTATATTGAGGATCGCCCCCGGGGTCGAAAAGAACTTTCTCCAGGGTTATGTTCATACATAGTTTTTTTAAAAAATTTTTCCCCGTCATCGTTCATATCCTGAGCCATTGGTGAACTATCTTCCCCGTGTCTGGGCATTAATTGAATTATCGTTATATTCTTCCTCTTCTTGAGCAGCTAGCTCGTTATGTTTTTGAACAGGGTCAGAAAATTTGGGGAAATTTGTGGTTTTTTTATTACTGTCGAAGAAAATTGTTCATTTGGGGGTTTTTTTCAGATTGGGGTAAATGGTGTAGATTGTTTACCATACTGTTTTCGATTTGGGGTATTAGTTTTGCCAAAGGTCTATACGTATTCCCCAATTTTCAGCATTTTCATAACGGCCAGCTTTAAGAGAATCATATAGTTTTTTTACATTGCGCGAATGTTCGTCAAAATTGGGGAAAAAAAGTTGGGGTCTGCTTGAAAAAACCGCTTCTTTTCTGGTCGCTGATCACTGGAGTTTTGATATTCTTTAAATTGCACCTCGGCTTGTTTTCCCCCCTTTCCCTTTTTTAAATCCAAATATTTTTTACGAATACTATTGGAATTTAAATTTTTCGTTTAACCCCTTTTCAAGCTTGTTTAAATCCATGGCGACAGAACCCTTCTTTTAAATGATTAAGGTATAAGGGGTTTAAAATTTTTCCCCCGCAACAGTCTTTTTTCTCCCAACAACAGTCCCTCCCCCCCAAAAAACAGCCTTTTTTAAATAACAGCCCTGTATTTTCAAATAACAGCACTGTTTTTCCAAATAACAGCCCTGTATTTTAAATAACACCCCCTGTATTTTAAAAAAACAGCCCGTATTTTTAACCCCTGTTTTTCCAAAAAGCCCTGTTTTTCCAAATAACAGCCCTGTTTTTTAAAAAAAGCCCTGTTTTTCCAAAAAACCCCCCGTATTTTAAATAACAGCCCTTTTTTTTCCAAATAAAAACCCTTTTTTTTTTAATAACGGCACTGTATTTCCAAATAACACCCCGTTTTTTTAAATAACAGCACTGTATTTTCAAATAACAGCCCTGTTTTTTAATAACGGCACTGTTTTCCCAAAACAGCCCTGTAGTTTCAAATAACAACCCTTTTTTCCCCAAATTACTATATTTTTATTACCCCCGGGTCCCTTTTTTTTAAGTACCCCCCAGATGCTTTTTTCGTAATGACTGGTTGATGTACAATGACTACAAGTATAGAGAAGTGATATATATTAGTAAAATTCTTATATAACAGTTAGTATTACTAAAGAGTTTTTTGTGCAGACATGCAGAAGTTTAAAAAGAAATCAAACAAGAAGATTTTGCTCGAAGGAAAGGGGGTTCCTTTTTTTTACTGCTTTTCCCCAAAGGGGGATGCACTTAAAATGAAAAAACCGAGGACCCCCCCATCAGCTGCTGAAGTAGCTTTAAAAGCATTTACTGGTGTGGAAAAAAATTTATCCTACAGGCATTGTGCCCCCCCCCAAAAACGGAGGGGTTTCCACCATTTTAGTACCACTTTTTTCCCCGGTTTAAGGGAATTGGCGCTCTTAGCGGAGGAACTGCGGGGAAAAAATGCAGTGAACAATCTAAAAAAGCTGCAGAAGTTTAAGGGGGGCTCAGCGACATAACGAAACAAAAATCCCTAGCTCTTGGGAAAACTGGAAACGGTTTATATTTAGGGCCTTACAAGGGTGGTCTAGGTCTATATTTGAAGCCTTATAAATACATATAAATACAGAATATATCTTCAGTCTTAACTGAGCCATCATGCATACCTTTAGTTTGGTGGGGGGTTAATTTTTAAAAAACAAATTAACCCCCCCCTTGGTCTGAGAGATGAAAAAAACCGTATAAAGGGGTTTTATTTTTTTTAAAAAATTTTAATGCTATTCCCAATATTGATAAAACCAATAATAAATTTTATGTTGGTGATATTATTTTTGGAAACCCCCCAGGGTCGTACGAAAAAAACTGTAAATGATTATCTCCCTTAAGCAATTCGTGATAAAAATGAAAGCAACAAGAAATTTAAAAATTTCCCCAATCAAAAGGGGTTAAATAATGTCAAGTGTGAGCAAAAGTTCTCATACAGTTGACTTTACTAAAAAAAAATTTATTAAAAAATTGTTAGGATTTCTTATTTTGCTACAGCCCAATATTAAACATGTATCTCAAACCCCTGTAAATATTTTAAAAATAAATTTTATTAAAATCGAGTGTAATATTGTTACAGGGGCTTATCCCAATAATAAGCTTTTTTTTTTCAATACATGAATTTTCACCATCAGTCCCGGGTTTTGGTTTTTTTAAAAAATAGAAATTCCCCGAAATGTGATTTATATGCCGGTATCTGAGTTATAGACAACATTGTATTGAAACTGATCGATCAAGGGGAATTGGTTGACTTTAGAGGAGAAATTATTACTGTAAGAATGCATTTAAGAAAATCTTAGGCAAAAGTTTTGTGTCGGGTTTATCAGTATATTACAAACCGCTCACAGAGCAGACGTAGTATGGTTATTAAATATAACTCCCAGAAAAGTGCTGATTTTGAACAATTGTTAAAAACTAAAAAAAGCCTAACAGCAGAAAAAAAAAAATTTTTGAATCTCTGGGCCCCAATTGAAAAATCAAAATTTTTATTTTAAATGTGACGAACCCTCAAAATTTTTATAACTCTATTACAAAAATTAGAACATAGTCATTTCCCGGGGACACAAACCCTTTTTTAAAAAAATGACGAAATTCGAATACCGGTACAGCAAACCGATATAACCTCTACCTTGGGCAAGCCATATTTATCTAGAAGGAAGACTTTTAAAAAGGAGTTGATGGATCAGTTTCAAACACAGCGAAACTTGTAAACAACTTTTTTTGGGCACCTCTTTGAAGAAATTCGTCTTGAAAAAATTGGGGGGTTTTTACCCCGGGGTTTGATATCCTGGAATAGCAAGAAAGGATATATTTCTTAAAAATTAACGAATTAAATAAATATAAAAAAACTGGTTGGAGTATTGATGATGAATTTACTTGCGATAACGTTGACCCAACCATGGGGGTTTTAATGTTTTGGTGCCCCAAGAACCCCCCTAGGATTTGCTGAAGACTTTCCAAAAAAAAATCAAAATGTTAAGCACGAATTGGTGTTAGTAAGAAGCCCTTCTGACATTAATGCTATTATTAATACGGCTGAAGCAGAAAAAAATAGTAGTTACTATTGATAAGATTGTTTGGAAGGGGACCACATATTACAGTATCTGATGTCGAACGGATAGAGCTTTAAAACTTATTGAAAATGGAACCGAATTGGGGATCGGTTTTGAAAATGGGAACTCACGAACATCCATCAGTTCCAACTGGAAAACAACTTCCCAAAAAAAAAGACTTGGTGCGGGGGGGAAAAACCCAGATGGATAATTTTAGGTTTTTTTAAAAAAACCCGAAAGGATAAATTCCAAAAAAAAACAGTAGTTTTTTTTATCATTGAATGTTTTAAAAGTAAAGCTTTATTTAAATTCGGAATTTTATCCGTATGATAATTTAAATTTGGAAATTTCAAGAGGACTAATTTTCTACTCTTTATGAAATTTTTCCCCAAATTTTAAGAGAGCTACTACGAAAAGAAAACGAACCACTTTTTTTCCCAAAAAAATTTTGAAAGTATGCGCCTCTAATTGTAATTGATTGTTCAAGACAGAATGAAATATTAAATTTGAAATTTTTTATGTAAGACTAAAAAATTGAAGCAAAAAAAAACTTTCCCCCCAAAACCAAATTTTTCCCACTGTTTAATTATTAAAAAATAAACTTGTTAGATATTCACCATTAATAGGATCTGTAAAAAAAATTTAATAAATATATTTTTCCTTACATAGAGATAATTGTAAAAATTTTGGTTGGATAGTTAGTAGAACGTAGTAGTAATTTTATGTAATGTTAGTAGCAAATTAAATTTTCCTATTTTTTTTTTCACCCTGTATATGTGGTTTAAATAAATTAATTTAATATATACAATGTGTTTTATTATTTACTATTCAAAAATTGTAAAAAATTAATAAAATAATAAGGTTTTTTACCCACGCCTAAGCCCCAGGTCTACACCCTGGGCCCGGCGCTTGCGTAGGGGCCCCCACATGTGCCGTAATTTTATAGTTAGTAAATTTCCCTTATTTTCAACACCATGTGGATCGCGAAATATGACAGGTGATAGGTAAACCACCATTTTTTTTAAAATATGCACAGTGCTAGTGTAAGATTCCTAATTTCTCTACACGTTTTTTAACCCAAAACATTTTAACTTAGCCGTTTGGCTGCATGGTCTAAGGCGTTGAAACCAGAAGCAAGGCACTAGGTGGTTCAAATCCCAGGTAAAGGACTTTTTTTAATTATTTCCAATGATGAGCTGGCGACCCTAAAAATTTTTCCAAAATGGCCCGATGACCATGATGACGTCCCAATATGGATTTGACCCTTTAAAAATATAGTTAGGTTAAGATTGTGTGGGGCCCCTGAGCCTACGCCCCGGCCTACGCCCCCGGCCCCAAGCGTGGGGGCCCCCCATAGCCCTTTAAAACCTTTAGCCTAAAATTCCTAAACTACCCCTTTTAAAAACATCCTCTATTTTGGATAAGGGTTGAAGATGGGTATAAAAAATTTTGTTTTAGGGGGTTAAATTTTTTATGTATTTCTTATGGGAAAACAACCCTTATTGGGCCGTAACGGTATAGCATATCTACTTTCCGAGGTTAATTCCTTTGACTATTGAAAATTCTTTAATGGACTGTTCTTCTATACAAAATAGCGGGTATAACCCCCCTTTTTTTTCCATCACAAAAAACGCCGACCATTTTCTATCAGCTAAATTTTCCCAAATTTTAAAATTGTAATTTTTTTTTTGGGGAAAAAAAAAGTTTAATTTTTAGTATTGTTTAAAGAAAAAAAAATTTTTTGTATAAACTTGATCTTTATTATGAGAGAAATAAAAATTGGGTAAGCAATAAAAATTTGGATTAAAGGGTTTTTAAGCGGGCATTATCATAATGCCCGCTTATAATCCCCCAGGTTGATAGCAATATTATTGCTATCATAACATATTCCTTTCTAAGGTTTTTATAGATCAATAATAGATAGGT
>JAHBCN010020368.1:0-15170 GCA_019359885.1 Listronotus oregonensis
TTTTTTAAAAGTGTGGCTCGAACAGTATAAAAATGATTTTTTTTTGTGGTTTTTATTTTTTATTGCTTAGGTAAGATAAAAAAAAACATTATTAAAATCCGAATTCCGAATTTCCGGGATTCCGGAATTTTAAAACGGGGTTCCGATTTCGAAGATTGAAAATTTCTTATGATGTTTTTACCGATTAAGGTAAAAAGAAATGTGTTTTTTTTCAATTTTTTACATTTTGTTTAATTAACGAATAATCTGGACCTTTTTA
Source organism: Listronotus oregonensis (assembly GCA_019359885.1). NCBI lineage: Eukaryota > Metazoa > Arthropoda > Insecta > Coleoptera > Curculionidae > Listronotus > Listronotus oregonensis. Next base: position 260 of record JAHBCN010020368.1, read on the forward strand.
AAAGGGAACATATTCGGTTCTTGGTACATACATTTTTTTTAAAGGTTTTAGGATAGATCCATTAGGTATTATCGCATCTTGTGCAATAGACCTTGTAATAGTTATTTTTTTTGCGCATGCTCCAACTTCCGCAATGTTTTTTTGGGGACTTTATTTACAAATTTGTCCCAAATATGTGTGTCGAGGTCATGGTTGATTCCAAGGAATTGATAATGTTAATAAAGACACATATATTTGTTGACTTAATTTTGAAAGAGAATGTGGTCCAACAATCGAATATCCAGACCCCATTATTTGTGTAAAAAAAGTTAACTAGTGAAAAGTAATATATTTAATAAATTATAAATATAATAGCTCACGTCCTAACCTTAAATAATAAGTTTTGTCGTAGGTAAAAGTCACTAGAACCGCGCTGGCTGAAAAATATAAAAAATCAAAAGATTGTCTTTTTTGTATTTACTTATTACGATGACAAGTAGAATATAGTTCTACTTGACATCTAACCCCTCAACTAGTTCAGCATTATTTCGTCCTTAAGACGAACATGGCACTTCAACCATCGTCCTAATTAAACACAATTGTGGACTTCTACGGCAGGATGCACTAATGAAGCACCATCAATTAATTTTTCATTTAACTGCACTGATATGAGAGGTGATAATGCTTGTTGCCCAGCCATATTTATAAAAAGTACCCGAAACTTTTATATTGCCGCCTTTTTAACATGGCGGACGCGCTTGCGCTGGGCATACTCTTAAAATGCCTATTACTGGTACTTACTTGATCCTGATCCACTTGGTATGCTCTCCACCGAACTGGCAGAAAAAGTCAAGGTTTGCTCGTGGTTTGTTCGTTGATCTTCGCCTTTAAGCCTGGATATTTTGCGTTGCACGTCTTCTCGAAGACCTCTTACTTTCCCCACTAGACTGGCGACTCCAGATGATCTTCCATCACTAGACTAGAAATACAATAAAAACACCATTAAAGATTGATGGGGCACCATCCCACAAAGGACTCGTAAAGTCTCAAAAAAACGTTTCGATTCATGAGTCAATCAAGCCAATAATGGATAAAGATAAAAATAAAAAGAAAAAAATTAAAACAAAAATACACTGTCTGTAAAGGGTGATTAGTTCTGGGTGCTGTGAAAACCGTAAGAGATGGAGCAATTTTGTTTATATATTTTTTAGGACGGAATTAAAAAAAAATATGTGTGTAAATTGCAAGGCTAACTCAATTTGTTTTGGAAATACAGGTTTTTTTAAATTTTTGTCGATTTTACGAGTGTGCTGTATATCGGTTATTATTAAAGATAAAAAAAACTTCAAATGACAATATTTTGTATACTTTTACGTAGATTCTAGTGGCGTACTGATTTTTTTTTCTGTCAGTTAAGCTTTTCGAGTTATTATACAAACTTGTTTTTTTTTTAAACGAACACCCCATATATTATTTTACCAATTACTACAAATTTAATTATCTTTTCAATGATCTCCCACACTCTATACATACATAAGTTAGCTAAAATTATCATTTTTGCAGTTTTTTTTATTATCCAAAAACTAATAAAACTTTGTAGAGGGGTTATAATCAAAGTAAATATCAAGTCCAATATGATGCCACTAATAAAATATTTAAAAAAAATCCATAAACTTATTTTTTTATTTATTCCAATGAAAATTAAACTTTATCATACTAGTAAGTAGAGTTGCCCTGTATCTCCAAAATAAATTGAGTTAGCCTTAAAATTTTAACACAGTTTTTTTTTGAAATCCGTCCGAGAATGTACAAACAGAATTGCTCTATTTCTCACGGTTTTCTTAATACCCGTAAATATAACAAAAATGCGCCACTCTGTACAATAAAAACCTAGAATTATTTAAAAACATTTAAAAAAAGAGATGAAAGAAGTATTTTTGTAAAAAAAATGGCTAATGTGTAATTATAGAAGAAAATATTTACTGAATCAGTTGTTGATAAAAAAAAAAAACTAATACTTACCACATGGACGGTAGCGATTTGTTGTTGACTACAATTACTAAATTCCTCTTGATCTTCATAGTCGGAACTCTGACTAGGCGACAGCCCGTCTTCACTTCTTGGATAATTATGATTTCTTCTGAAAATATAAAGATAAAATTCTGTAAGTGCGTGTTCGTACTTCGAGAAAAGTCGAAAAAAACGATATCAACCATCTTATGATATTTTTCAAAAGTGGTGCTTCGATAATAAGGCTGGAGACGTGACAAAAAGTGTGCTTTTGATATATTAAAAAAAAAAAACTTCTGTATGTCAAGAACAAAGAAAGGCATAAAAAATATTTTGTGTGATCTTTTGTTTCATTAAAAAGCAGGGACACTTCGCGAAATCTGCAAATTTCTATCTCTAATATTAAACGACGAAAACCGGGACACCCAATACAGTGATCAAAGAACTATACTGATGCCAAACCCAGGGATGCTCAAGATTTAAGGCTTTCCTGTTGTTATGACAAAGGTAGGTGTGTAAATCAATTAATAGGAAAGCATACTATTTGCAACAGACCACTTATTCAATAGGATGGCAGCAACTCTGCTGGTAAATTCTTTAGGTGGCGCTTTAGATTTAAAGAGACATCTTGGAAGTTCTCTGCAGTAACCGAAGAATATATTGCTGATTTCCATGTCAAAAAGATTTCGAAAAAGATATTTTTGATATACGTTGCGACATAGTGGTAATTTAGGCATGCAGCAGGTTCCATAGTCTTGACACTCTAGAAATAAAGGAACGAAGAAAGCGGGAAGTTCGGGGCCTCTCTAACTGAACTGTAAAAGGATGCATAAAAGTTGCACTACGTGTTGCTCTGTTGGGAGCTGCCAGAGAAGGAATAATACTTGCCAATTCCTCTGAGCAGAAGCCGTGAAAATACCTATAGAAGAGTGACAGATCCCCTACAGCTCGACGATGGGCAAGAAGTGGAAGCCTTTCTGTGAGCGTTGGCTCATTAATAAGACGAACAGCTCTTTTTTGAATGGAGTCCAGAATGCTAAGTGTTGTAGGGGACGCCATTCCCCAGACATAAGAGCAATATTCCAAAGAGGGTCTGATTTGGGATACATACAGTGTACATATTGGAAGAAGAGAAATATTTTCTGGCTCGAAAGAGGAATCCAATCTTTTTTGAAGCTGCCGAAGCTATGGATGAAATGTGTTTGTGCCAGTTGAGGTTATTCTCAAAAGTAACGCCGACTAGATTAAACGACTCTTTGTTCTGCAGAACTTGGCCGCTCATATGTAAGGGATGAGCATTCGCAGACTTTTTTCGCGACAGCGAACATGACTATGTGTTTTGAGGCATTAAACTGAACACGATTTTTGGCGCCCCAATCCAAGATAAGTTTGAGGTCTTGTGAAAGAGATATCTGCATTGACCTGCGCTTGTTTTCAAAATCAGAATTACACGGTAGCTTAAGAAATTGAATACTAGAGTGGAGGGTACTATCGTCAGCAAAACTATGAACGGGATTGATTGTGGAAGAGAGAAGATCGTTAATGTGTAGAAGAAACAGCGTGGGTGCCAGCACTGAGCCCTGGGGCACCCCAGCATTAATTTGGTAGAAGCTGGAGGAATGACCATCTACACTAACTGATATACGTCGATTAGAAAGGAAACTGGAAAGCCAAGAGCAAAGCTTAGGTGGAAGACCGTAAGAAGGAAGTTTGTTAAGAAGCCCATCATGCCAGACCTGATCGAAAGCTTTGGATATGTCAAGAGCAACGATCTGGGATTCACCAAGAAACTCAAGGGACTTGTTCCAGTTGTGTGAGACAAAGGAAAGAAGATCAGCTGTGGATCTACTGTGACGGAATCCATATTGTCTATCATGTAAGATCTTATGTTTTTCCAGATGCTTTAAGATTTGGGAATTAATGAATTTTTCCATTACCTTGCAAACAACTGAAAGAAGAGATATAGGTCTATAGTTAGAAGGGAGATCCTTTTTTGGGGACAGGTTGCACACGTGCAGCTTTCCAACTCTCGGGAAAAATGCCCGTGTCGTAAGAGATTCGAAAGAGGCGAGTTAAGATGGGTGCAAGCTCGGGAGCACATTTTTTTAAGACGATTGCTGGTATGCCATCCAGCCCAGACGATTTTTTAGTATTATGAGAAGAAAGAATACGCTTGATCTGTTTGACTTTAAAAATTATATCGGACATTTTATAAGAAACAGGGACAACTGTTGAAAGAGGAAGATTAATAGGAGGATCAAGCGTATAATTGGCAGCAAATTGTTTGGCAAATAGTTCGGCTTTTCCTTTGGAGGTAGAGACAATTCCATCTTCAGAGATTAGGGGTGGAAAAGAATTTGTGCAAAAGTTCTGACTAATATTTTTTGCAAAGGACCAAAAACTTTTACTGCCATTTGAGCAAGAGAGAACTTTATCTTTTATTCGATTGTTAAAACGGTCTTTTGCTTCTGAGATGGTCTGATTATACTGATTTCTTGCTTCGATGCTAGCCTGTCGATTTTCGGGACTGGGGTTTTAAAGAAACTTTTTGTGGGCATGAAGTTTTAAAAGTCTGGCTTTGTCACAGGATTTAGAAAACCACGGTTTGTGATTTGAAGTTATGGAGTTCTTTTTAGTGTGGGGAATATAGGTCTCAATGCCTAGTTGAATTGTTTCGGTAATTTGTTTACATATTTCTGAAGGATCGTGAGTAGAAAAGCAGGTAGGATTCCAAGGGTAGCTGGCAAAGAAATCTCTTAGACCATCCCAGTCGGCCGAATTGTAGTGCCAGACGGTTCGTGGCGGCATGCTTTCAGTTGCCTCAAAATGAGTGGAGTATGCAGCTATTATCTTCTTTACATAATGAAGAACGAACTATATGTGCGACCCATGTGCAATTCTCTGATATGGAAGATTGTATTATTAAAGTATATAAAAAATGAATTAAAGTTCAGTACATTTTGATTTATTTTAAAAGTAACTTTTAAGTACGCGTGCGTAAAAGACTGTCTTTTCGACATCAAAATGACAAATGAAAAGTAATTATTTCGATACAATTTTACCAAAAAATGTTTTAAAGGTAATTACAAAGTCTTGTATCTCAATATTGTATCGACCAATGCAACATCTTTTCATGTGGTAATCATGATTTTATAATAATTTCTATGTACATAATCCCATCCCATAAAACTTATATTTTGTGATTAAGATAAATGTTGGTTGCATAAGCTTTTTCAAAAGAATTAATTTTACCGTCGAAGGCGTGAAAGTTTTACCTTAGTAGTTAGCAACGTATAGCAACCAGGTAACTTAAAGGTCTACTTGTGCTTTCTTTTTCGTTATCAGGTAAAGAAAATGACCTTTTTTTCTACGGTAATAGGAAAGTATATAGAAAAAGAAGGATTCGGTACTGATGTTCTTTTGAGAGAAAACGTGGTTCTCTCTGTGAAAAGTCAGAACTTACCTAAAATGCCTGCTTTTGCTGCTATCCAACTGGGTATAATACTGAGGTGATATCATACTTGTCATTTCAAGCAATTCTGATCGACTCGTATCCATCGAGAGAGTTGACAAGCGGGAGCTGACACTTTGCACGTCGGAACTCGCATAGTCACCACTTTCTCGTTCTTTGGAAGATCTGTTAAAAAAAATAATGTAAATATAAAGAAAAAATTGACATTTCATACATGTATCTACAACAAAACCCCAAAATTTTGTCAAATTTTATTTGTTAACAAACACCTTACCTTAGTGGTATGATAGTAGGGGGATAACCAGCTTCTCTGGGTAAAATTAAGCCTCTTCTAGGCGTTTGACAGTGGGCCATAGGCAGTGATATGTCACCTGCACTTCGCAAAGATATTACTTCTTCCCCAGCTTTTTGTTCTGGTCGAACGTTTAGGGTAAAACACACTCTTCCATTCTAAAAAAATACATTCCTTGAAATATACAATAAGACAAGTAACGTCCTTGAATCCAGCAGTTCGTACTCAATATAGATAATATGCGCAAGAGGGCGCGACCGACAAAAAAGTTTCAGGGGATATTTGTGTAAACGATACCAATTCATTCAAGCGTTTTCTCTAATCAGAATTGTCAAGGAACGCAAAGTAGATTTTTCATTATTTGAATGATCATTACGATAATATAAGTATAATGTTGATAATATTTGTTCATGGTCACCAAAGTCACTGTAAATAAATGTTAAATTTTTTGTCTCTATGACCTATTAATAATTATCCTTAGAATTACAAATCGGGGTAAATATCTACCCCAAGTAAATTTTAATAAGTAAAAAATAATAAGTAAAATTGTAACTGTACTTTGGAATATTTTTATATCTGTTAAATTTATTTTTTTTTTTCATATTTTTCATAAAAAGAACAAAAATAGATTTTTGAAAACCAATATTTTATAGATATTTATTTAATTTTTTCTATTAATCCAATTCTTAATTTGTTTAAATTTTCAAATGCCCAAACAAATATACTTTTTTTGCAAAACATCATGATGGTAATTTTTTAAAGCCATTGTGTTCTGTTTGAAGTTCCGTTTGAAATTTGAAATCGGTTTTTTAGCAAAATAGTTATAAATTTTTATATGTTAAATGACGGTTTGGCTGTTTTTAAGTACCTACAGCTATTCAAATTAATTTTTAATCAACTCAATCTTGCATTACATTTGCTTTTTATCATTCTCTTGAGCATAACAAAACGAAAAAATTCGAGTACTTATATGTCAGTCTACTGCTTTCAAAAGGATTTTAAGAGCAAAAATCCCATGGGGTAAATGTTTACCCCGGCTTGTAGTTTACAGGTAAAAAAATGGGTTTATCGTTCTAGGGTTATTTTATCATTACAAATAAACATATAAATATGTATCTATCTATATATCTATTGTATAATGTAAAGCAAAATAGAAATTTATTGTAAACATTTAAAAAGGTCGACCAGACTTTCACGGATAATTAATGGGTCACTAGCAAAATGTGTAGATATGCGCAACGTTCTTATTTGTGTATTAGGAGTGCAAAATGAAATATTGCAACTGTTTTTTATCTTAATATAGTCCACGAAGGGCGAAGGCCTACATACCAACGTACCGTGGGTGCCTTGTTTATTGACACGAGACCTAAATACCTGGGGATTTGGAGGAGAATTCAAAACTTCTGGTGGTAGTAGGTTCCACAGAACTAACAAGGTGGAAAATTTTGGGCCTTTTAAGCTAGACTATAGAAGAATGCATAAAAACGACACTACGGGGTGGAAACATGCTGGCCAACTTCTTAAGGCAGAAGACGTAAAAATATCCATAAAAAGGACAGATCCCCTACAAGGTGAGAGAAGAAGGCTTTTCTGTAAGCATGAAATCATCATAATAGGATAAATGGCCCATTCCTGAAGGAAATCAAGAATGCTACTCCTAAAAGGGTTTGAAAAATCCTCATCTTTGAAAAAACACACACTCTAATACGGTTCTGACATTGTTCTAGCGTATAATTAGCAAATTTGTGGAACTCAGTGAATCCCAAAGCACCTTACTAAGCTTGACATTTGAAAGTTTAATATATTTTCAATACAAATACCAATAAAATAGTCTAATCTATACGATTTATATTAATATGGTCCTTTGGGCATCTAAAAAACGATAAATCGCCTTTTATTCTACTCTCACAATTATCCTCTGAACAAGTATTATAACCAGACATATTCAACAACTTTTTAGAGACACGATATACCAAAGCATACGGTTACAGCAAAACGATTTCTGGCGCACTGCGTATCAGTCGGCTTCACACCATAGACTGGTACGAATATATTTGACGGGTGGGGATAAGAGGGGTGCGTTTTGAAAGCAGCCACGAGTGACAAAGCTGATATATTGTATATTCTTTAAACTATGGCTTGGCTTTACAAATACAGTGTGTCTCAAATTGGGCCTACATGTGTGGGTAACTCGGGAACCATTAGAGCTACAGTGTTGGTTAAATTAGGAATGTTTTAGACAATTTAATTGCAAAATTAAATCTGCTTTCAGATTTTATTTATCTTTTATGGTTTTTGAGATAATTAAGAAAAACCAAAATGGTGCATTTTTAACTTTTGCCTTTTGCTCGCAAACTACCAATTTTACGGTTTTAAGATTACTACATACACTAAAAATGATAATTTTTGTTTATTTGATAGTAAGTAGGCTTAGGCTAGACTGCGTAATGGCCGCCCCGTTTCATAAAAAACAAATGATACGCATCTTATAATTTAAATAATGTAAATGTCAAAATTAGCGTGCTCTTATTTCTCGGTTATAAAGGCCTTTAACAAAAATTTAAGTTTTGATTATTTTAAGTATTTACAATAATGGCTCTTAATTATTCCAATAATAAAAAGGTGGATATACCAGAAATTTATTTTAAATCTAACAGAAATACAGAAGCTGCAGCACTTGCATACGAAGAACAATTTTTGAAGCGGCAACAACCTAACCAAAGACATTTTAGATTCTTAGTTACGAACTTGTTAGCCTATGGATCTTTTATGAAACCGAATCCCAAAACTTATAAAAAAAATAATGAAGCAAGAGGGGCGATTATAATGGAAAACGTTAGAGATGATCCCACAACATCGGTCAGAAAAGTGGAAGAACACACAACAATTCCTAAGTCATCTGTGCATCGTTCTTTAAAAAAACGCATCCATACAAACCACGTATTATCCAGGGTCTTCAGGGGAATGATTTCAATAGACAAATCACCTTTAGTCAATGGTCTATTACTAAATGTCAACAGATACCCAATTTCCAATCCAAGGTTCTCTGGACAGACAAAACCCGGTTAACAAATTGTGGAATTTTTAATAAGCATAATTATCACTGCTGGGATACAGAAAATCCACATATTTTAGAACAAAGACGGCTACAAACAAGGTTTTTTATCTTTAATGTCTGATGTGGCATCATAGGTAATTTAAAATGCACCTTTAATTTACGTCTCACAATTAGATAAAACATTTATTTTTCTGTTTTAGATAACCGTTTAATTGGACCATTTATTTTTGAAGAAATCCTGAATGGAGATAGGTATTTGCTACTCCTGCAAGAACAGATTTTACCGGCCATTAGAAATACAGTTCCGCCAAATGAAATGAATAATTTGTGGTTCCAGCAAGACGGATGTCCAGCGCACATTACCAGAAAGGTGATGGAGGTCCTTAGACATATCATTAATGACAACATAATCTCTAATAATGGGCCAGTTGCTTGGCCAGCTAGATCACCGGACATCACACCCCCTGATTTTTATCTATGGGGACACGCAAAAAATGAGGTGTACGAGTTTTCTCTGCCCGAAACTAGGCTGGAACTAGAACACAGGGTACGTGATGTATTTGCTTCCATCAACCGAAACACGTTACGCCGAGTAACCCGCAAGGTATTGGAAAAATGCGAGAAATGTGTGGAAAATGGAAAAAGACATGTACTGTGAGTTTATTTTCTTGTTTACTGATAGATTTTTGTTTTACATACTGATACAATTTTGTTTTACAGTTGTGTTTAATTATTATCAGTTTAAAGTAATATTAGGAAGTATTAATTTTTACAAAAAGCATTACTTTTTTTGTATAAGTTTTGAATTTCGCTTTGACAAAAGGTCCATAGGGTAACAAGTTCATCACTAAGAATCTTAAATGTATATGGTTAGGTTGATGCCGCTCCGGATGCGTATCATTTGTTTTTTATGAAACGGGGCGGTTATTACGCATTCTAGTCTAAGCCTACTATCAAATAAACAAAAATTATCGTTTTTAGAGTTTAAGCAATCTTAAAACCTAGACTTATGATACATCAATGAAAAGCTCTTGAAGAGCTCTTTTTAAAAATGTAAAAGTTCAATATGGCGTCCGTATGAAAATCCAAAGTTTGGGTAAATATCTCTAAAACAAATAAAGTTAGAAAAGTATTTTTACTTAAATTATTTTTTTTTTAAAGTGTTTTAATAATGCAGTAATCTTAAAACCGTAAATTTGGTAGTTTGCGAGCTTCAGGCAAAAGTTAAAAATGAACCATTTTGGTTTTTCTTAATTATCTCAAAAACCATAAAAGATAAATAAAATCTTAAAGCAGATTTAATTTTGCAATTAAATTGTCTAAAACTTTCCTAATTTAACCAACACTCTAGCTCTAATGGTTCCCGAGTTACCAATACAAGTAGGCCAAATTTGGAACACACTGTATATCGAACTGCTCTCTTTTGCAATAAAAATTAAGCAACAATACCTCCCGCTCAATAATTAAAACGGGTATTTCTTGAAAAGTAGCGTGCTCTACCAACAAAAAATCTGTCCTCAAATTTTAGCCATACTCTTAACATTGCATCCACACTCCTTATATCTACACTTCATGGAGAAAATAATAAATATTACATTTTACTCAAGCTCATTCGACAGAGTTACCTGTTACCTTCATAGTTTGTTTATAAACTAACCGTGTCAACAAGTTAAATGTTAGGAGAATAACTAATGAACGAAATTTGGTGTTGTAACTTTTGCTCTCACATCCTCAACATGAGAATTACTTTCGTAAAACAATTGTTTTAACAGTTCAGTAGCACAAAAGTTCAATTTACTTTTTACAACCAACATTTAGCCAAAAAAAGTTTTTACGAGTACGGCGTTTCATTAGTCCTTTTCGGTCATCATATAAAAGCATAAAACATTTAATTAAAATTTGGTTTAAGTCATATTCTAGGCGCTTAGATTGTGACGATTTAATTTGTTATTTTAATAGGCAATAGTATAGTCTGTCTCAAAGTATATCGTGTTAGCTCTTTCCTTCATTTATGGATTATAACTGCCGACAGCAATAAAACTGCGGATCGGTAGGTATTAAAGGACAGAACATTAGGGACGAACTTTAATAATTTAAAGATTTATAATTTATTGTTTATTTAGGTAAGTATAATCTTAAAATTACATTAAGAAATTAAATGTATGCAAAGTTTTAATAAATTTATAACTGCATTATCTATACATAATTATATTTTTAATCTTAATATCTAAATCTAATTCTGTTTTACTATCAGAGCCATCATTGAGATTAATTAAAATAGGATTTATGTTGTTTTGGATAGAAATGTAAGAGTCCTCAATTTTTATAATGTGCTGTAGTGAATTTTTCCAGCTCTCAACTGGTTTGTTAGTAATTACATTTTTTATCAAATTTATAACACTGGGACTTAAAGTAGGTGTAACATTTTCTACTCTGATCTTTGATTTTTCTTAGTTCCACAAATGCTCTATGGGGTTAAACATACAGTGATACGGAGGAAGCCGTAAGACAGTATGCCCAGCCTGTTCAGCCAAATTATCACATACATATTGGTTTTTTCATTGTATATGAATTTAGGACTTGCAAAAGATGCGTGATATTATTTTCTAACAAATATTCCTGGATTTCAGTTTTTGAACTTGATGAAGCTGGTGCTTTGTGTAGCAGACGGCTGTGTTAGCTTGCGTTATCCATGACAATAACACTGTTGTTTGAAATATTTTTTAAAAGATAATTTTGAAACCAGTTTTTAAAAAGTTCTGCGCGTGTATCCTCATGATAATCCAAGCTAGAATCCATAATATTCTTTGCAGACAACAGCAAGCAGTTTGGGACAAATCCGTCTTCTGAACCAGCGTGTATTATGGTAATGCGTTTACCTTTATTTGACAGTTTTGACTGGAATCAACCCCAAGGCAGGAATAACTCCGCTTTTATAAAGACAATATATTTTCCTTCTTATTAGGTCCTGATCACTATTGTCTATACAGTAAGATTGAAAATCACTATGTTTTTTTTCTTTTGTTCAATTCACTTATAATAATATCCCTTATCGATGATATTGGAGTTTTTGTAAGTAGACAGGTTTCTTTTAAAGCTTCTTGTTTAATTAGACCTCTAATGATTAAAGTTTCATACAGATTTTTCACAACCTGTTTTGCATCTAATGTCAAACGATTTCGACGCGACATAGTTATATTCTCCTAAAACAACTTTTTCGAAACGCACAGTAAAAACGGTTATTCAACACTGCGACTAAAATATTAGCCAAAATATTTATATGCCTAATGGTTTATACTCAAGAAATACCTGGCCCACCCCTGCCCTTATGAACAAATGGGTTTACCCAATAACAATAGGTAATAAAATCGTTAAAGGTTTATTGGGGTATAGTCCGTCAAAAGCCATAACGGTATACTTTGAGACAGACTATACATTCTAGTACGATTTTTGAAAGTGTTGTAATGTGGGCTGTTTATATGGAAAAAACAATAAAGAAATGGTGCTATCCGGAAAGGCAGCAACCATTTAAGGATGTATTTCGACGATTTGAATGTAATTTAAAAACATACGACGCTTTTGAAAAGCTAAGATTAAAAACTTATAATAAAGAAAACAAGGATAATGAAGAAATAAACATGTTAGGATTTTTCAATGTCCATAATTAGGTAGGAATGGTATATCCTGTAATAGCTTTAAATAGTAGTAGCTCTACTTTTATTAAAGTGAAAACTCTTTTAGGCGCATTTGGCACGTTTTGTGGGTATTGAATGAGACTGAACCGTTCGACTCGGCTATGCAACCGTTGGATAGGAACACATGGACCTGTAAGGTGGTCACCACGATCTCCGGATCTAACACCATCAGATTTTTTTGTTTGGGTAGTGCTAGAAATTAAAATTTTATAAAGAAGTCATCTTAATCTGACAACAACTTGATCAAATAATTCATGAGACAGTGCATTAAAAACAACGGAGGGGCTTTTAAATATTTGCGATAAGATATTTTTCCCTTAATTTGAGTGTTTTATTTCTTTTTTATAGTTAGTTAATTTACTTTCTTGTGCTAACTATATCTTTTACTTTTTGTATGTTATATTGCTTGTTGTTTCTCCAGCTACAATATCAACATAGTTTTGTTCCTAGGATATTAGCTTTTGTTTCATAGCCTGCTTTGGTTAAAGTAATAACTAATAATTACGGAGATACTCTATGAAAGTGTCGAAAATGGAATATTATGTACATTTAGAAATTAAAAAATAAATTTTCTGTATTTTTGGTATTATATACCTGTATTTTGAGGTAAGGGAGTTTTTGTAATGTGAATTTTGACTTCAGTTTTGTGTTCAGGAAGGAAAAAGATATCGCATGTATAGTAGAGACCTTTTTTTGTGCGGCTGTGTAAGTAAAAAAATGTGCACCTCTTAAATTTTTTTTTAAATGCTATAGAATAACTTAACATATCATTAATTTTAAGAAACTTCTCTATTTATGTATCACAGTATGTATAGGCATTTACATTACCTGTATTGTCGCCTGCCCCCCTCCTCCCATTAAAAAATCTTCCGGGTCACTTTCATATGGAGGTTCATCGTACCAGTGACCCAATCTTGGATCATGGGGATGGGGCATCCCCGCTGGTGCTAACATTCTTACGTCATCGTCGTACATATAGGTGTCATCTGAAAAGGGAAAAAATTTTACAACCAAAATTAAATATTATGTTATTAGTAATAGTACGGGAACAGAATCTGTGGCTACCTTCATCCATCTGCCAACCGGATTAAAACATTTTTTTATCAATATTTATATGTAAACAAATGTATTGCAAATCGGTTGCCTAAAAAATAACAGTCAAGGATATGATCAATATTAAAAAAAAATTGATACCTTATACGTCCTGTAAAATATCAATTCTTATTTTTTATTTATTCCCATATTTTTAATACCAAGATGACCGCCGAGACGGTGTAGTGAATTGCCATAATAGGCATATCTGGCATGAAGAAAATCCCCGTGTAATGGTACAGAAAAATCACCAACAAAGATTCTTGGTTAACGGGTGGGCTGGGATTATTGGGAATCCTCTCATTGGACCATTCTTTATTGAAGACAGTTTAAATGGTGTAGTGTATTTGACATTTTTTGCAACAAAACTTAAACGGCTTATTAGACAATGTGCCCTTACAAATTAGAAATCAGATGTGGTTTATGCACGATGCACCGCCCTATTTCAGCAATTTGGTTCATCAGCACTTATCAAATACTTTTGATCGATGGATAGGTCGAGCAGGGCCTATTTTGTGGCCACCAAAGTCGCCCTACATGACTCCATTGGATTTATTTTTCTGGATAAATTTAAAGAGGCTTGTATATTCAACACCAATTCACACCAGGAAAAACCTGATAAAAAGAATAACACACCATTGCAACGAAATTCGAGTCGATCCTGAAATGTTGTTAGAGTACAACGAGAAGACATCCGTCGAATAAGGAAATTTATAGAGGTACAGGTCGCCCGTTTCAAAAATGAGCTCAAGTAGATAAGAAGAGGCAAAGCTTTCACATTTTTAAAATTTTTGCATTTAATAAATGATTTCTAATTTTTTTGACCTGCTATACAAAAATGTGTTATACATTTTTTTTTTGAAAATAGCTAATTTTACTAAAACAAATGTGGAAAACCTTTATTTTAAATGAAACGACCAAAGTATTCAAAAAACCCAGTTTCATCTCTGTAAAATGAAACCTGTCAAAAATATGGGGTCAAAGAAGTGTGGTGGCTAATTCGTTCCTGAATTTCCTGACAATGTAAATGGTCTACTTTAATATGGTATAATTTCATTAAATTATACAAGTCGGTTCAAAAGTTAGAGCCAGAAAGTAAACGGCTAAGTACCCATTTGGGACTCTGTATTTCCGTTAGGAAATTTTTTTCTATGGCAAATTGTATGTTCCCGAGAAGATATACTTACCGGCACCGAATATATGTTAAAAAATCGATTTTAAATTTTTAAGTCCTAAAATAGAAAATTCCTTCGAGAACTTTCAATTTTAGCATACTAAAATTCCGGTTTTTAACAATTAAAGGCCTTTTTGGA
>JAHBCN010020369.1:0-15129 GCA_019359885.1 Listronotus oregonensis
TTTTTAATAATAATATCGGCTTTTTGTCAGCTAAAATGGTGGTAGATGACCTTGACCAAAAATTTTAAGATAACAGCCTCCATGCCTTTTAATACAAAAACGTTTTGCTTGCTTATATTTTAAATTTACAGAAAAAATTAGATCCAATGTCTTTATGGCTTCGCTTGACACATCATCTGTATAAGAAAATCGACATTTTAAAATATAAAAAATTAACTAGTTTCTTTAAAAGTAAATCTCAAGGATACAAACCAAGAAAGACCAGAACTTTGAAAAGAAATGAAATCGAAACCTTTTTACGACAGGCCCCGATAGTATTTACTAAGTAGCTTTGATTACGGGGATTATTGGGGCTTGTAGATGTGACGAGTTAACAGATTTAAAAATTGAAAATGTTCAAGATAAAGAATTTTTTTATGTGTTGCCACACAAAAACTAAAAAAAGAAGTTTTACCATTCTTAAAAAGGATTTTTCGTAAACCTTGTTGATTTGTGTAAAAATACATTTCTTTGCAACCAAAAAACACCAGCCACAGCTGGTTTTTTGTCTTTTATGAATATAACAAAACTACAAATATGTATATGGGTATAAATACATGTCAAAAATACCCTCAAAATCGCTGCGTATGCAATAGAACCTTTGACCTCAACTTCCAATCGAAACATAGACAATTTGTCAATATTCAGTTTATGTAAAAATACGTCATTTTTATTTAATATTATTGTTGATTTAAATACCTGTAATAATAACGAATATTACCCTTATACGTTAAAATTCCAATAAGAGGAGTCCAATTTTCGGAAAATTACAGCGGTACTTGCATCGCAAAAATTGCATCCCAAGTTTATATTGTTGAAAAAACGTCTTTTATTATGATAATTTTTTTGACTTAACCTTTCAATTAATTTGAGAAATATTTAAATAAATTACACTCGTGCATCAAAATTTTCAAATAGTTTTTTTCTTCATTTAATATTACTATACAGTTATCCCAGAAGTAATGGGACACAGAGCAACAGCAGATTCCTGGAGTCAAAATAATGCAATTAATTAAAACTTGCCATATCCCAAAGTTGATAACAACTAAGATACAGGGTGTAAAACTTTTAATTTTGTTTTTGTTTTTACGTAATTATTTCTTAACTAAATGACATAGCGGTACAAAATTGGGGTTTTGGGGGTTCTTTAAGGCGGGAAATTTAAATTCGTACATACTTTTGATGTTGCTTTTGACGTTTAAGGTGGCATAACTTTTTTTAAGCTTAGTATATTGACCTGTTTATTAAAAAAAAATAGTTACTATAATTCCCTCTGCGTCAAAAAGGTATACTTCATTTAGGTTTCTAGCAGCAACTGTTTTCGAGATAAATGCATTTTAAAGGACCCCCCAATTTTGCTATGGAAAATGGTTTTCGGCTAATTGTTTTTAAACTTTGCAGATTAATAGTTTTCAACACGCTGTTTAAAAGTTTTAGCCTTAAAAGTCACTAGGGATTTGAAAACTTTTGAGGGTGATTTTGGGGAGGTTAGAGGGGTTTTTGGGTTTTGTGCCCGTGGAGACTTTTGATCAGCGTGTTGAAAACTGTTACTCCGCAAAGTTTAAGAACAATTAGCCGAAACCATTGTCCATAGGAAAATTGCGGGGTCCTTTAAAATGCATTTATCTCGAACACAGTTGCTCCTAGAGACCTAAATGAGGCATTTTTGACGCAGAGGAAATTATAGTAACTTCTTTTTTAATAAACAGGTCAATATACTAAGCTTAAAAAAAGTTATGCCACCTAAAACACGTCGGGTAGGCCGTAGCTAGCGCCCGCTACTAGCAATATCAAAAGTATGGACAAATTTGAATTTCCCGCCTTAAAGTACTTCCAAATCCGCTATGTTATTTAGTTAAGAAATTATTACGAAAAAAACAAAAACAAAATTAAAAGTTTAACATCCTGTATCTTAGTTATTATCAACTTTGGGATAAGGCAAGTTGACGTTAATTGCATTATTTTGACCTAAGGAATCTGCTGTTGCTCTGTGTCTGTTACTTCTGGGACACCCTGTATATTATTCAATAATTTACCTGCCGAAAGTGGCACAAATAATGTCTCTTATAACTAACAGGTGTTAAATCAAATAATAAATTTAATTTTCGCCTTCTCATACACTAATAATAATTAAAAAATTTAATTTAAATTGTACTTTAGAATGTGGCTGTCATTTCCGATATGCCTGTGCTACAACCACGCTACTACTATACCACAGTATATTTATAGTAAAAATTTACTATATCCAGATCAGAGAAGAATTCCCCCCTTTTAAATTTTAATGTTCTATTAGTTTCTATATGCTGCTTTTAAATCAGCCTCATCATCCTATAAGAATATATTACAAAATAATAGACTACTAAAATCATTAAGTCATGTATTATAATTACTCTTTTTATATTTAAAAAAATGCATATATGTTATTTTGTAATTTTGATGAGGCTGACACGTAAATCTGATAATTATTACCTAAATAAGAAACAAAGCAAAAATATAATTTACCAACAGTTGTTACACGTAGTTCTAATTAACAAAACAAAAAACTAAAAGATTTAAAGAAGACAAGGAAGTTATTGCGTAATATTGTACGTACTGCACTAAAATAAAACAAAAAAGAAAAATGTGTACTAATTGTTGAGTAAGATATTTTACACATTAAGAGCATATTATTTTAATTAATTAATTTTACATTATTTATTTAGCTTATTAGGAATAATTTATATTCTGATAATACAATAAACCAAAATCCAATTTACTCTGCAGAAAAAATGAAAAGTCTTTAAAACAAAAATATGTTGTTATAAGGTTTGTGGAGGAAGAGAAAACATAATATTACAAATAAGTTGTTTCATTTTTATAAAACTAGTTTTATATTAAAACAAAATACCATCTTACTTTTGAAAAATTTTCTGGTTTATTTTTCAAAAAAGTACCAGAATTTTAATATTAATTTAAGGTTTGTTAAATCTGTTGTTTATTTTAAATTTTTTAAACTATTAATTCTATGTAGACAAAAAGGAATTTTTAAACTTATATAATTTATTGAGCACAAATTATTAAAAATTGAAGGTGGGTTTGCAAGACCTATACTATGTTTACCAGGTTGAGCAAATAAAATAAAAAAAGTTGTTTTTACAAAACTTCCCCCCTTGGCAGTACAAAACACACTACTAAGTAGATGAAATTTAATTAGAAGCATGAATGTAAAAATAATATTTTATTACGTTCGGAAGTTCTGGCGTTAACGGAAAGACAGATTGAAAAAGAGACATACTGATAAAAGGACAGACCGACAGACGTAAATGACGTAATCCTGGGGTCCGATTCTATAAGCAAATTTTTTGACATTCTTTTTCTATATCTCTTTCAAAACAGTGACAAACTTATGAGTTACTTTTAACGGTATATTTTTATTAATAGGCCACTTTGCAAAATAAGCAGTCCAATGTAATTATTTTCAAATTTAAAAGCTTTATGCTTGTACTATTGTCCATATAATCCAGAATGGGTATTGTTTTTTACAATTTAAAGTTTAAGTTTAGCTTGTTAATAAAAGAAACCATACTTTTCAACAATATTTTAAAGATTTGTCAAGTTCCGTTACCTGTCCACAGGACATGTTATTATGATTGAGCCGTAATACTATAATTTAGTATAATGTCTTTTGGAAAGTATAGGTTTATATTTATTTGTTGGCGATTTTCTTTTTAAAATATACAGCTTTTAAAAAAATATATACTTGTACAATAAAGTATTTTCAATTTTATTATTGTCCGAGGTAGCGATGTCAAGTTCCGTTTGGCATTTTTGCCACTGTTTATCTAGGTAACCATGTACATTTAGTAGTTGTTTATAAGTGCAAATAGAAGAAGTGCTCTTCCCAGTAAAAAGGTAAAAGAATATATTTTTTGTATGTTAATAGGTTAAATCTTTTAATAAAAATGAGTGCTTGACCCAGTTTTTGTCCGTCTTTTCTGTTACAATGTTTTTTTATACCTAAAATTTTTAAATTCTTATAGTTTTGGGAAAAAAATCTGTGCATATACCTCTAAATCATAACCTAAAAATAAATCGGATTTCACAAAGAGTTTTCGCGTACAATGCAAATTTGTTAAATTTGTCAAGTCCGTTATCACCTTTTTGTCAATTGCGTTACCGAAATTATAAGCCACGGAATTGACAAGACTCTAACGGACTTGACATAGTATTACATATAAATAAGTATAGTAAACGTTTAGTCATAGAATGGACAAAGAGAAAATAGAGGCTTTTATTGAAAGATTGCGAAATGATAAAAAGGACGCTATCGAAAGATTAAAGGAGAGGAGAAGAAAAAAATTTAAAAAACAAAAATGAAAGTGAAACTAATTTTGAAAAACTGCAGAAGACAGAACTTTCAAGTAATAAAGATTAGGAGGAGATGAACAAAAAACCAACTAATCCTAATGCGGGACAAGAAAACAAAAATCCAAAAAATGTACCTTTGATTAAAATTAAAATTGAATACTCAGAAAGAAGTGCAAAACAAAAATGACAAAATATAGACAAAATTTGAGTAATGAAAAAAAAAAGATTTAGTTAAACTAAAGGATGGACAAAGAAAAAGAAAGGCAAGATACCCAATATAAAGCAAATGAAAAAAAGAATCAGAAAATTCAAAAGGAAAAATGGAGAAATTACCAAAAAATTTATAGAAACAAGAAAAAAGTTCTTCAGGAAGTTATAAATCAAACACCACCCGATTCAGATCAAGAAAACGAAAACGTAGAAGACAAATTTGCTAACGCATTTTCTCCAGACGATAACTTAATTGTTGAAATGCCAGAAACATGTAAGTATCCAGAAATATCCCCAAAAACCCTAAGAAATAGAACTTCCAATAATGACGAAACTCCAAGGAGCGTTAAAACTTTTAGACCTGTGGAAACTCCAGATAACCTTTTAAATAATTTAAAAATATCCACATCCACAAATACCTTTCGGTTTTAACACTCCTGTTGCTATGTTTCTACAAAATCCAAGGCATAACAGTGAATATTCTAAAAAAGTTAGAAAACAGTGCTAAATTAAATAATGCAAGAAGCAAATCAAACTTAAGAGATAAGGAAAAATACGAAAAATAGAAAGGATACATGTAAAAAAAATAATAACAAAGATAAAACTCCGGAAAAAAACACTGAAGAAAGTCAGGCGTATCCAATTAATTCACCTCTTACGAAAGTGCACAATATATTAAAGGGGTGTGAGATATCTCAAGATGTCAAAAGTCAATTGTTATTTGGAGTGGCCTTTAAGGATCAATTGGAAAAAATGTCAAGGATGTTAATTTAAAAGATTTAAAAGAAAACAAACAATATAAGACCAGATTTAATCTGTACTGATGTAAGTTGAAACTTTAACGCATCTGGCCATGCAAAAGGTCCAGTAGATGGTGTTGCAGCTGTAGTAAAACGAATGGCTAATAAAAAGTTATTGGAAGGTTGTGACAATATCTTGCACTAACGATTTAATAAAAGCTATAAATGGTATCTGTAAAATTAAACTGTTTGAAATTAAAAGTGAAAAAATATCTAAGGCAAAAGAGAATTTACCTTTTAAGTTACAATCAATAAAAAATATCATTAAGGCGCACCAAATCTGTTAGGCCAACTCAGAAGACAACCAAAAGGAGTACTACCTTAGGAGTCTCAGTTGTGCAGAATGCCCTTTTTCAGATATTTGCTTACACTGTTCCTTGGGAAGTTCACGAATTTTTATTCAATCCAAAGATTCTACCAGTTCTTTAAATAAGTGTTTTCTTTTTAAAACATAATTATAGTAACAATTTTTTTAATGAAACGAATTAATTCTTAACATACACAAAGATTTAAAATAACCTGATGAAGATAGGACTTCAGTTGGCCAGTTAAATACAGTTCTTTTTGACAGCAATTGGTTTCCAGGTAAATTTTAAATAAATACTCTTTAATAGATTTATTCTGGACTTATGTTTTTTTCAGGGTTAGTGGAGGCTATTAATGAGGACATATTGTCGGTGAATTTTTTGACCCGAAACGAAAAAAACTTTCTTTAGCCATTTAAATTTTTTGTATTTGGCCTGTAAAAAAATACATTTTCAATTTTGATTATATTACTGATGATTTAATAATGTCTTTTTTATACAGAATTGTAATCTATAAATAAAATTTATTACTTGAACAACACTGTTTTTATGTCAAGTCTGTTACCATCCTTGTCTTGTCCGTTACGCATATTTATTAAAGCTCTGGATATTAATATGTAAAAACGATGAGTTACTTTTAACTTGGAAAGTAAAGTTAGATCGATGCCTATTCTTTTATATAGGTTATTTATTATTTTACCCTCCATGTGCTTATATGTTTTGAAATTCAGGCGTGAAAAGAACGATTTTTAAAAATACCGCCTGAATTTCAAGCTTATCGCTTTAAAAACTGTGTTTTACTTTAAATTTTTCTGATTGGTTTCGCATGTTCTTATTTAATTTTAACTTTTAAAACCCGTTTTAATATTTCTAGTTTATAAACTTTACTAAAATAGCCAGTAATTTCTTGGTAACGGAAAACACAAAATTATCTGTAAGTTTATACAAATCATACTTTTTTTCCTGTTTAATTTTTAAAAATTTTGAAACGGCTGAAGTTGAAAGGTTTTTAAATATATAACTAAGAAAACAGCAACATAAAAATTTTAAAAAAGCAAAGTACATTTTTTGGTAAGATATTTTGCCTTTTGATCCTTTAATAAAAATATACCCTTAAGGGCAACAAGGACATGTGATCCCTATTTTGACATTCTCGTTCCTTATATTTTTACAGAATCCCAGCACAGGGACCTTAACACGTAAAGAACTACAAAAACCTTCAGAGGCGATATTTTGTAATTTTATTACATTTCTCATAGCGAAATTAACAATACAAAAAAAACATTTTAAAAAAATGTGACAATAAAGGTTTTGTGCTCCCGTATTTTTTTTTATTTAAGTGTAACAAATAATTTAACTTTATAACTTAGGGGATCTAGGAATAGTTTTAAACATTTTTGAGTCTTGGTATTATCTGAAAGTATATAATCTGTATTCAGTGGCGGCTCATATCAAAAATTTCTTGGGGTTCACAATATAAACTAACATTTTAAGTAAAGAAATGTCAAATTGAGATGTCCATTCGACTTTTTTATTTCTACAAATTTATTTATAACTAAATTGATGAAGTCGGAATTTTTTTACTAAATTCGAATTGTTTTCTACGATTTTCTTTTTTGGTAAACAACATAACAGCAATAAACAACATTCATAAAAAACAAAACAACCTAATTATCACTTAACAATCGCACAATCAGTCATATTTTTTATACGATTGAAGAACAATTTTGTTCAGTAAACTTAATTTTTGAACAGACTTTTAAAAGCTTAACAGAACAGTTATTATTTTAAAAGTAAGAAGAATCCATCCATTTTTTGATATTGTTGCTCTAATAAAAAATACAACAGTTAGACTCGCATTAATTAACCCTCAATGTAAATAATTTTTACTAAAAAACATTTTAAAAATCTTTGTAAATTAATTTGGGCACACCAAACATGTGCCTTTAGCAAATAAAAAAAGAAATATTTTTAAGCGCTGTTAGTCAAAGATGATTAAAAGTGGGGTCTCAAATTATTTAGAGGTCAAAGCCATTTTCTTAATAGAGAAAACTGTATTTCAAGTAGCGTCTAATTTATTTGTATTTTTTTATATAATTCGTTGATTTACCGAGTACGTTTTAAATAGAGAAGTTCTTTTATTATAGAATTTATAATATAATAAATAATAATATTATTTTAAAATGTTGCAAATAATATAAGTAAGTTATGTGAATCAACTCTTTTTTTCAAGAAGGAAAGTTCAATCTTTCTTATAATAATTTTCATTATTAAAACTACTATTTCAGTAGTCATAGTCAGAATAGGCTACATAAAACCATTAATGGTAACGTAAAATTATTTTGTTTGGGTTTTTGTTTTTTTTATATGCAAAATATTTTGCGCGCATCTTATCGGCATCGGATTTAATAAAAACAAAAAAAAAAGAAATAGGATTTTTTTTCTAGTTTAAATTAAATATGTACTCGTAAATATGTAAATATGTAATTGTAAATTTGTTAGTTATTAGAATTAGTAATTTGTCTCCTGATTACCCAGAAAAATCGGAGACGTTAGTTAAGATAGGATTTTAGGAAACTCCCCCTCCCATAAGGGAGTAGAATGGAAAGAGGGGGTTAAAGTTTTTATGGAACTTGGTCATTTCTGGATTAAAAGTATGAAAAATGATATTTAGGCTATTGATTACGATTAAGAAAAATCTGTTATATCGTTTGTAAAATTACATTCCTTGGAAGGTTAAAATGAGGATGATGTTTGGATAAAAAATCGTCAATTCTAAAGTTGTAATTATGGGACTTGGTTTTAGGCTTCTGACCAACCAAAAAAATCGAAGACGTTAGCTAAAAAGTAATTTTACGATACTCGCTCCCAACTGAAGGGGTAGACTGGTAAGTAAAATTTTGTATGGAACTTTTTCTACTACCATATTAGAAAATATTGTTTTTAACCCCTGAATAAAGATAAAAAACAGTACAGTACCTTCCTTGGGTAGGTAAAATTTTTACCTCCCTGTTCCAGCCAAACATGCCAATTAATTTATGTCTTGTCAATGTCAATGTCTTAAGTAACTTCAAATCTTACGTTATACTTTGACAAGTTTTTAATACAGGGGTATATCCAAATAATTAAAACCACAAATTAAAAATACAACACAAGATTCAAAGATAATTTTTAAAAATTTAAATGAAAAGTAGTAGAAAAAATAATATACATTTCTCTAGAATAAAGTGCATTTCCCCCTTGAATTTTAATGCCCTTCGCTTTGCACATCCCTTGGTTGTGGTTAAAATGACTATGAAAATTTGTATTGACAAATCGTCAATTTTAAAGTTGAAAATATGGGAGTTGGTAATTAGACTTTTAATTATTAGGAAAGAACTATAAGAAACTTCACCCCTCCTAAAGGGGCAAAAGGAGGGAGGATAAACGTTAATACAGGGTGTCCCAAAAGTAATGGGACACAGAGCAACAGCAGATTCCTTAGGCCGAAATAATGCAATTTACGTAAACTTGCCTTATCCGAAAGTTGATAATAACAAAGATACAGCGTGTTAAACTTTTAATTTTGCTTTCGTTTTTTCTTAATAATTCTTTAACCAAATGACCTAGCGGTACAAAATTTGGGATCTGGGGGTTTTTTGAGGCGAGAAACTTAAATTTGTCCACGCTTTTAATGTTGCTACTAGAGGGCGCCAGCTACGGCCTACCTCACTTGTTTTAGATGTCGTAATTTTTTTAAAGCTTAAAATATTGACCTGTTTATTAAAAAATAAGTTACTATAAATCCATCTGCATCAAAAATGTATACTTTATTTAAGTCTCTAGGAGCAGCCGTTCTCGAGATAAACGCACTTTAAAGGATATTGCAATTTTTTTATGGAAAGTGTATTTTGGCCAATTGTTTTCAAACTTTGCATAGTGATAGTTCTTAACACGCTGATCAAAGGTCTTCAAGGGCACAAAACCCGAAAATGCCTCCAACCCCCCAAAATCATCCTCAAAGGTCACTGGGGATTTGTTATTATCAACCCCAAACTGTTTGTTACTTGTAATGTCGTAACGTCATCCTTTCAGCGTACACCTAAATTAATGCTGTGTTTCTTCTCACATCAACGATCTGTCTTTCCCAAGTAATCCTATTTTTAGTTTTGCTGACGATAGTATCCTTCACTCTAATATTCAATTTCTTAGGCCAGCCTATAAGCCTGATTTGGAAAATACGCCCAGGTCAATGCAAATATCTTTTTCACAAGACTTTAAACTAATCTTGAATTGGGCTTCAAAAATATTGTCCAATTTAATGCTCCAAGACACAGTCATGCTTGGTGTCGCAAAAAAAAAGGCATTTAATCATTCTGGCGTTACTTTTGAGAATAACCTTAACAGGCACAAACACATTACATCCATAGCCTTAGCTGCTTCAAAAAAGCTTGAATTCCTCTTTTGATCCGGGAAGTATTTTTTTCCGTCTAATCTGAATACTATGTACGTTTTCCAAATCACCATTCTTTGAAATATTGTTCTGATGTCTTCGGAATGGCATTTCCTATAACTCTTATCATCCTTGATTTTATTTAGAAAACAGCTTTTCGTCTTATTAATGATTTCACGCTTACAGAAAAGCTTCCTCCTCTTACCCACCGACGGGCTATGGGAGTATGTCGCATTTTTATCCGAGGAGTTGGCAAGTATAATTTCTCCGACAGCTCCCAACAGGGCAACAGGTAGTGCCACTTTTATGTATCCTTTTACAGTCCAACTTAAGAGGTTTCGAACTTTCCCAAAGTGTCCAGACTGGAATCTGCTACCCGCAGAAGTTTGCCCTCCTTCAAATCTCCAAATATTTAAGTCTTGTGTAAATAAACTCCCTCTATCCATACTTAAGCATCCACCATTCGTTAGTATTGAACTTAACCTTGGTAAACTGTCCCAAGATTTAAAAATAAAAATAAAAAATGCTTATTTAAAAATTTATATAATTCTCGCAAAAATCGCTCAGTTTTTTCACAATTCACCAAGAGGTGAGAAAAATAAATATATGTATGTATTTTATTGCTTTTCGTCTTTGGCAAATTTTATAAAATCACCCCTATCTAGGGGTTAGAAAGTCGCCAAATCTGTAGAATTGCAAAAATAGCAGTGGCATTAAAAGTTATTCTTACTGCGATTTTTGTTTCGAATGAACTTTGGCAAAATGAAATAATATGAATTAATATAAGACCACCGTTCAGAGTGAGTTTTGATAATAAACCACCCCTAAAATTAAGGGTAAAGGCATCCGCATTTTTAGGAATATTAAATAAAACATCTAAATATTTTTTTACAATTTTAAAAGTTGTATATGATTTTGGACAATGAACTCGAAAAATCTAAAAAGGCCTGTTTCATACAGATGATATAAAATCCAATATTACACAATTTTAAATATTCTATAATGGTTTTATTTAATAACTAACAATGTTGCACAAACATACAAAAAACAGTAAAAGTATAGTTAGTTTGAATTTGACAATTGATTATGTCAACTTTATACACGGTGCCCTGCACGCGTGGACAATTTTGTTTTACAGCATTGGCCTTCAATAAACCTTCAAACTTCCTTGGAGGGCAGAAGTCGTTATTGCTCGTATCAAATGTATAAAATTGTCCCGCGAGAACAGGATGAAAACAAAATAGCCAAAATCGCGTAGTCCATGCGGGCGAAACGAAAGGGCAAAATGCTAATACTATATCGAGTACGAGTACTATATATAATAAAATTAAAAGCAAATTGTAAATTAATATGGGTACTGTGTCAACATTAAAAAATTGATATTATAGTAACTTTATTTATGTTAAATTACTACATTTAAAATAAACATAAGGTTTTTATTATGTTTACTTTAATTTTGAACGGGTCATATTATAAAGGTTGGTAAATATACATAATTGGAGAAATTTTTTATATATTATATTTAATATTTATAAGTTTAAATTTTTAATATCCTGTCTTGTCAATATTTATTTGCTATATTGCATTTTTAATAAGGTATTGCTAATATTAGGATATTTACATATATACCAATACTTTCTCTGTTTTAATAAAAGCATCGCATAATATGGGATAATAACGAAAAAATAAAAATATACTCACAACCAAATATTTTCGGTAGTATTACAGATAACTTACAGTTAAAATTATTTTTTTACATTATACAGTAACCGCCATAATTACTGATCCATATGGAAAACTTTTTTATTTCTGAATTTATTCTTAATAATAATTTCTGTATGTCCTTAAATTTATAAAACACTAATCAAAGTTTGAATAAACCTTAGCGTATACGGGGTAGGTGCAAATTATCAAATATAGCATAAACGAAGACTAAATTTATTTTTAAACAAAACATATTTAAAAAACTTGTTTAAAATACAAAGTTATGTCATAATTTAAAAGCCAAACCCCCTATTTAAAAGTTAAAACTAAAACTTACTTTTCTAATTTACCCCGTATAACGAACAGAATTTCTTGTCGTAAAAATAATTATTGATGTTTTTTTTTAAACAACATTTTATTAATTATAAAGCATTTAAATTTGACTTAATGACCTAAGCAAACAAACGTAAAATTATGCTTTTTTTAATCAACCAGGCAAAAGTTCAAAGTGTCTTTAGATAAATGTTCCCTATCATTATCGTCTTAAAAAAAGTATATTTTAAAAATATTATAATATAATATTAAAACATTTAAACATAAAATTAAACTTGTTAATTATAATATAATGTTAAAACATTAACATATCATTATTTTTCAGGAAGGTAATGATGTAACTTTTTTAATGTTTCTGTTTTGCGTTCAGATTAAATATTAAAAAGTTTTTTAAATTTTTACCAACTTTTTTCGATTAGCTATAATTATTATTACCAGCTTTAATTTTATTTTTATAAATTGTAAAAGGAGAAAATCAAAATATATTTTTATTTTTAAAAATCAAAGAATTTTTAATAAAACAAAAACGATGTGGAACATTTATCTAAAAGTACTTTGAAATTTTTGCCTAATTGATCCCAAAAAAGCATTATTTTGCGTTTAATTTTTTAAGTAATCTGGATAAATTTAAATGCTTTACGTATATTTAAATTTAAATGTTCTTAAAACGAATGTCAATAAAAAAATACAACTGAAAATGTTCGTCGATCCAATCGCCATACGGGGTAAGTTAAGTATTGTTTTTTTTTTAATTTTTGAATAAAAGGTTTTACTTTTAAATTATGGCATAACATTTTATTTTAAACAATTTTTTCCAATAATATTTTTTTATAAGTTCAAAATTACAAAGGTAGTTTTCTCTTATTGGTTAATTTGTACTCCGTTTATACTAAGGTTTATTTAAACTTTGATCAGTGTTTTGTGAGTTTAAGGAAACGCAAAGATTTTTTATCAAAAATATTTTTTTTTAAATAAAAAATAAAAACGTTTTCCATATGGATCAAGTAATCGACATTTATGACGGCCACTAAATTTTAAGTATTTTTTAAGGAGACCAGATTGTAGACCTGAAAGTACCCAAAGCTGTAAATAAATCTGTACAGTTTTCATTTGCGGCGCAATTCTTAGGTCTTTGCAGATGTTTTCGAGCAAGAAAAAGTTTATCACAATTCCGACGTGGGAACCCGCTAAAAATGGCCCCCCAAAGTCCCAAAAATGAGTTTCCCGCGAATATCTGCCAAAATATGCGATTTAGAGAATTTTTGTTTGGACAAAAAATGAGGATTACTTTGAAATCTACAAAAATAATTCGTACTATTTTTTTCGCAACACCAATATTGTTCGCAAAAACGGCCGTCGAAAACTCCATAACATTCCACACTGGATAGATGTGGTAGAACTCCGGAAACGGCTAAAAAATGCAGAGGGACAAAACAATTATTATTTATCAAAACGCAAGAAAGATAGTAAAGAATTTTTTTTTTTAAATATCAATGAATTAATGAGATACTTTCAAAATATTGTAAAGAAAAACTTTGACCGCTTTTTTAAAATTCTAGAAAAATCAGAATGGACCCAAACTTATATGCAATGATAGGTACGGGTTATTCCATTCCGATTAACTTTGAATGATCACAAAATGTACATTATAGCCCGAGTAATGAAACAATTCGTCCGCCTGCTTATAAGTGAATACATGAAGATAGCGGCATTCTAGCGGTAGAGCGGCAGCTGAAGTGAGGGGACTTGGGTCCCGGTATCTCGAAAACTATCGATTTTGAAAAAAAAATATTAGGACCATTTTTGTAGACTACAAGGCAATCTTCAAGTTTTGTAAAAACAAAAATTCTTCAATTCGCATATTTTGGCAGATATTAGGGAGAAATCCATTTTTCGGGCTTTGAGGAGCCATTTTCAACCCTTTCCCACCTGTTAAAGTTAATAAACTTTTTTTTCGCTAGAAAGCATTCCCGAAAACCTAAAAATTGCACCACAAGGGAAAACTTTACAGATTTATTTACAGCTTTGTTCCTTCATTTACTGGACTATTGGGTTTTAAAATGTTAAAGTCCCTAAGAGCAAAATAAAGTTTATTTTTAAATTTAAACCACTGACTGTTAAAATAAAAACTAAGATTTTTTTTAATAAATATTAACTAAAATTGACCTTGAATTTTATGTAAACCCAATTTACGTATCTTTAAGTTACAGGTACATAAGGTAAACAAACATAACACAACATCTTGCTCTTTAACTTTTTGCTACTTTTCATCCTCCTCTTAGCTTTTTGCTTTCCGGATAAATCTTTTATTTCTAACAAAAAGCCTTTCACTGAAAGTTTTTATGGCGTATTGATGGTATGTTTGGCGCCCTCCACCTCCGGAGGAGCTTATTATCTCGAAATCTTGACGTCATACATTAATTAGGAATCTTGGGTGAGGTTTATTTTAGAGCACTGCGCATGCGCTAAAAAATGGCGCCTGTCACCTGTCAAATGTCGCCTGTCAACTGTCATATTTCGTGAACCACGTGACTTAGGAAATTTAGCTTACGTGGATGAGTTGTATCTTAGGGTCTTACGCAAGCGCTAAAAAAAATGGCGCCTGTCACCTGTCAAATGTCACCTGTCAACTGTCATATTTCACGAACCACGTGACTTAGGAAATTTAGCTTACGTGGACGAGTTGTATCTTAGGGTCTTACGCAAGCGTTAAAAAAATGGCGCCTCTCACCTGTCAAATGTCAGCTGTCACCTGTCATATTTCGCGAACCACGTGATTTAGAACCTGCTTACGTGGATGAGACATATCTTAGGGTCTTACGCATGCGTTAAAATAATGACGTCTGTCAAATGTCACTTGTCAAATGTCTAACCTAACATGTGGGGGCCCCCTACGCTTTAACGCCGGGCCCAGGGTGTAGACCTGGGGCTTAGGCGTGGGGTGAAAAACCTTATTATT